>CM076572.1:1465721302-1465841665 GCA_034641835.2 Pinus albicaulis | reverse complement strand
AATGAGACCAAGTGTATAGATCCAGAGTGATCTAATAGGCAACAAAAGGTGTAGAATGATGGGGAAAACCCTCCTATTTATAACAAAATATTGGGTCCTTCTAGATCTTGGTGCATGATTAAAATAATGTTAATCACATCTAGATCCACCTCTATGGAATATTTTATTATTATTTGTTGGAGGGAAAGGGCGTTTGACTTGGGTCAAATCCCTTGATTAGTGAAAAATAAATAAATAAATGATTTATTTATCTTTTTAAGGAAGTGGTTGGGATATAATCAAATAAATAATGATTTATTTGATTATTGGTGGTTGATTTGGTCATATTTAACAAGGAATATTATTTAAATAATTATTCCTAGAAAATAATAAGATAACTATGGGTTTATCTCATTAATTTCTTTGTTTTTTGGGTTAAACATGACTGGGAATAATAATTAAATTATGGTTTAATTAATTATTCCATGAGGAAAATCAAACAAATATAGGTTTGTTTAATATTTCTTTTTGGGGTTTCCTAATTAACATAGTGAAAGCAGTTTTACTTGGGGTAAAACTGGTCTTACATGGTGTACTTGGGTCCATCTAATGATGAAAGGTTAGATGACCAAAAAATGGTGTAACACATGTGATGAGGATTGGAGTTAAATCTGTCGCAGAACCGTCGGAGCAACGTTTGATAACTGTTGACAAACAACATGGTAACTGCACCATGTGAATAGGAGTATGGTTTTAATGTTTGCGGGCTAATATTGTAACAAATGTTGTCGTGGTTTACGAAACTGTGATATGTGAACACTCTTTGGGGCAACTGGCAGGTTGGGACTGCAGGCAGTCCCCTCCCCCCCATATGCACACTTTGTAAAACATATATAGGTATGGTGCTCCTAAGGGGTACACAACAAAGCGTAGCGGAGATGGTGGAAACATTTGCGGGTGCACTGGAGGTCACGGGGTTGAACCCCCCGTAACTCACAAAAATTTTGGTCAACAGTCAAGGGGACACGTGGCAGCCTCAGGGATGGCCACGTGTCACCCGTCCAACGACCCAAATAAAACACAAACATCCCCATCCAATGGTACAGAAATAGCCACATGTCAATATCTGATTGGATTTGAGAAAAATGAATATTCCCAGTATATGCCACCTACTGACTATACCTGCATGTTGACTGGGCATCCCAGTCACACCTGTCACAAAAATTTTAGCTGTTTAGGAAAATGAATAGAACGCGATATCTTCTTCACATGACATCAACTTTTCGAACCGTTAAAGGCGCCAGAATTGCAATGACGAGACCTATCCGGTCACTCAGGTTTGGTATAGTTTCATGAACTTTAAATTTTTAGAAAAACACATGATCTCCTAATTAGTTGATCTCTCTGTTTCTTCTATTTTTGGAGTTGGTTTCATAACATTTGGTATTAGAGCTTTGGAATCTAGGCTTTCACTGCTCCAAACAAGTCATCATGGAATTTTCGATATAAATTTTTTTATATGAAGGTTCAAATGCTGAAATGTTTACCACACAAAGCCAAAATCATGAGGAACTTCGTGTAAAAATTTCAGATCTTGGTTCGCAATATTTTCGGAGATATGATCTATGGAAGTTTGGGTTTTTACAAGCTCGTGAATTTCATCTAAAAGAGGTGACCTTGGGAAATTCATCATAACTCTCTCTCTGAGCATCAGATTGGAATTATGTAAAAAGTGGCCAAAATTACATAGATTTTAGTTTCTTTTTCATCAATTTTAGATCTGAAGGAGGAAACTCTGACACGTGGCACGCCGTACAAGTTCGCTCTACTGAACTAGTCCATAATTAGGTCATTGTGGGAGATTGGGCATAACTTTTCTTTGAAGCATCCAAATCAGGTCAGACCTGTGGCATTTGAAAGAAGCTTCAAAGAGATACTAGAGGACCAAATTTCAAATATTAAAGATCCGAAATCACAGGATAATTCAGTTTCAATATCGAGCTCCTCAAAAGAAAGAAAAAGGTGTGTATATTTGTTTTTCAAATTGCATAAGTCTTGTTTGAAAAATAAATTAGAAGTGATTCCAAGGGCATATTGAAGCTTAGATATCAATATTGGGTTCTAAAATGCTCCACTAAAAAGAATTCAACACCCATTAAGCCCTCAAAATACTCTACTATGACTCATGAAGATGAAGAAGTGCAACATGATATATCAAAATTACAAGAGGAAGTGCACCAAATTTCGCTCTCGCAAAGAACAACAAAAACTGAAATGGAAGTTTTGAAGAAAGACATGGAAGCTAATATGGATGGTTTGAATAAGGGAATGGAAGCTAATATGAATGGTTTGAAGAAAGGCGTGGAAGCTAAGATGGATGGTTTGAAGAATGGCATGGAAGAAAAAATGAAAGGTTTGAAGGAAGACATGGAAGGTTTGAAGGAAGGTTTGACAAATTTGTTACAAGAAATGATTCCTAATGGCGAAAATATAGTAGAGGAAACTCACGATTAGAGAAAAATGAATGTTAATTGTGATTTCATAAACTCAAATGTTGGATGGAAGACCCACCATATTCCAAAGATCGATATGAGGAAGTTTGATGGAAAGGATCCCGTAACATGGATACTATAGATGGAGCAATATTTTGATCTCAATAATGTGCAAAACACACAAAAGGTATGCATTGCAAATTTATATTTAGAACAAAATAAATTTGTATGGTATCGATGGCTTTTTTTCCCGTAAAAAAATTGTCACTTGGTCAATTTTTATAGAGGAAATGATAACAAATTATGAGGACAGAAAGAACAACACCTTCTTTAGCCAATTGATAAATCTCAAACAAAATGGTTCAGTGGTGGAGCACATTAAGGACTTCCAAAAATTGAATATAAGGGTAACTGATATTCTAGATGAACATATGATTGATGTCTTCATAGGTAATTTATAGGATAACATCCAACATGAGGTTCGCCTTTGGGAACCTGATTCATTAGAGAAGGCATTCAGGTTGGCAAGAAAAATTGAATGTAAAATTATGGCGACAAGGAAGCCTACCACTCACATCTATAAATATGGAAGTGTTTCTAATCCTAGACTTACACAACCTACAAGGTTGACACCGCAACAATTGTAAGAAAAAAGAGAAAAAGGGCTTTGCTACAGTTGTGATAGAAAATACACTAAAGGTCATAAGTGTGTTGAGAAGAAATTATTTTACATATATTGTGAAGAGGAGGAAGAAAATGAACAAGAAACTTCAAATGAAGAGGATATACACCAGGAACCAACCCTAGAGAAAGAAGAAATGAGTACGACCATATCGTGTAATGCATTGGCAGGAATTACCACTCCTCGAACTCTCAATATAGAAGGACACATCAAGAAGAAAGATGTAATAGTGTTGATTTGTAATATTCTCAAATGGGAAAGTTCAGAAATACATGCATAAAAAACACATTTTTCTGAATTATATCCATTAATAGATGAATTCAGCCCATGGATCCATTAGATCTAACATTATAACAACTAAATCTGAAAGGAAATCGGGAAAAAAATGATTATGGCCTAGTTAAACAGGCCTCCCATGCTCAAAAGAGCCAAAAAACTCTGAAACCCCAAGACTACTACAACAAAGAATTACTGCATAAAGTGACATCGCAGTTTATTGAGGGTTTATACTTAGAAATATGAGAGATAAAATAGATCTGCTGATATATTAATCAATGAGGCCCAAAAACAGAGATCTAACCTCTTTTACATAGATCCAAGATGACTCGACAAGGGTTTCTTGATGAACATGAAGTAAAATAAGTATATGCTGTAGATCTATGGCTGAATCGTACTAGATAGCTGAAGCACTGCATAAAAATGGATGACAATACAAAGAAATGGCTGTAGCTACTCCTACTAGCTTTCCTGGAAAAGGGCTAACCCTCCTCCTTGGAAACTAGCTCACAAAACAAGGGATTAAACCCTCCCACTGCAACACCCTAAGAAATAATGCAGTTTCTGCAAGGGAATGCACTGTTGCTGAAGGTGAATTATTGGCCAAGTACCGGATAGTGGAAATGAAGCCTAGAAAACTCCTCTCAGATTTCTTAAACAATATCTCCAAGGAAGAGTGGGGAATTCCCACCTGAGAAAACCCTTGCACTAAACAGTGCAACAAACTTAGCTAAACAGCTGAAGCATGCAATTAGTCTAAACAGAACTAGTTATCAAATCATAATATTCAATCATACCCCATATGGCTTCCATTATATAGATGTTGAGCTTCCTCACCATGGGTCCCACCCATTCATGAGGTTACTTCCATGCAAAGGCTCCTCCAAAATTACGTTGTTTCCATTAGTCCCACTCTTCTATTTACAACACTGTTTGATTTAGTCAACCATGACTTAGTATCCATGCATTGTCTTCTTTCACACCTAATGTGTCTTTATTCTGACTAGCTAGATTGATCTTCATTCACACTGAGTTGTCTTTATTTATGACCCACTCCTCACATATTAATGTTGTTGACTTGGTCAAACTTGACCTTGTCCACACATATTAGACCTTGTTCACAAATTAGGATGTTTGATCTGATTATTAACATGATCCCTTTTCATATTAAGAGGTATTTTATGCCTACTTAAGCAACTTATGGGCGTCCTTACCCATTTATTCATCTAACTAGATATTAAGAGCAAAATTAATATTCCTATTAGCTGCATGCTAATTTAGGAATAGTACAGTCTTCCCCTCCCAAATGTTGCTTGTCCTCAAGCAACTGCAAGGGAGCTTCAAAATCTCCCCTCCTCCTCTTGTGGCCTCCTCATCCAATAGTCTCCAACATTGCTTCAGATATTCTGCAACAATTCTATCTCCCAATGGTTCCTCCCAAGTGTGTAAGTTGGCCTTTGGTGGATAAACCAAATGGCCCTCATCATGAAAGAATGAAAGGTCTATATGGAAACCTTCTTGCTGTTCAATGGCCTCCTTAAGGTAGAAGTGGTGGAAATCATGGGGACTTCATTCCAAATGAAAGGCTCCCATCTCCATGCTATCATCCAAATAAAATGAATCACCTCCCAGCTTGGTAATTCATAGAAAATCTCCTCCCAAACTCTCATGAGAGGCATGTATTAAGTGCTCCAAACAATTATATGGCCTAGATCATAAAGAAACAAGTGATATACTATAGTAGCCATATCATCTCCCATGCTCCCCTTGAAGAATGTAGTGCAAAAAGTGTGGGAAATTTGATTCCCCAAGGACACATCCAACCAATGTGCCTTCCTTCCAACCATGTTCCCAACAAAGATAAGAACATTTTCAGCATATGGAATCATAATTAAAGTCATGCTAGCTGCCATATGTAATAAGGGATAAGGACAATGGTCCCTCATATGCAACCAGTGCAGTTTTGCTCCCAACTGCCATATAATATGATATAAAAAGTGTTTCTCCCCCTACTTTTTTACTGCCCTATTCTTCTTGCATGCTTGGGGAAGGTGCATGATGGTTGGTGTTAATGAATCACACCATGAAGAGTACATCATTTCCCCAAAATATTCTAAGGAATGGTCAACATCACCATTGCTCATGGCCCCAAGTAGCCCATGAAGCAAATAAGAAAGTGTGCCTCCTCTTGGAGCAATGCCCTACACATGTGTAGTGAGAAAATACAAGTATATAGTAAATAGATCATGGTGTTCATAAATACAATTCTGACCATACACTTTATTTGAATTAGTGGGGTAGCTCATGGATGATATCCCTCTCATACCCAATGAATAATGAGGTGGTAATGATAACTCTTCCCAAGAGCTATGTTCCTCCTCAACCAACAAATAATCTATGCACTTCCTCATGTGATAGTGCATCTCCTCTTGAATCCCTCCAAGATAGTACGGTATGCCCTAATGAAATCAGTGGGTTTAGAAAGAAAGATCTCATAGGCTGAATTAAGTAGTTTATCCTTGAACTGGGAGTCTCTAGTCAAATAGATTTGATTATGAGAATAAATGACTCCCTCAACCTCTTTATACCTCATATCCATCACTTTCCCATCAAGAACCTTACACGTGAAGAGGTTCTTGGAATATTCCACCAAGAGTTGGGACTCCCAATATGGATCTAGGCTTCCGAACAATGAAATGTTGTAGAAATCTGAAATGAAGCTCCTGTCATAACATGGCTCTCCTCTTTGACATGCTTGATGCCAAAGTCACATATTGGAATACTATCACCTCTCTTTTGCTGCCTCTCTTGCAGCTGATCTTGCCCAAGAAAATATTGAAGTAGATGGAAGTCAACCTCCCCTTGAAAAGTTTTTCCCTTCCAAAACATCCTTAATTTGGCCCATGCATGCAAGAGTGTTGATACCCTCTTGTCATTTTCAGAAATATTTCTTGTCTGTGAAAGTATCATTGGCCACTCAAAAGATATGGAGTGGACATTTGATATCATGCTCATGTCATCATAGATTTTTGAATCCTCCTTTTTCAACGCAAATAGCTGAGTGGGAGATAGCAATGTCCATTTCATAAATTTTCTCACCTCTCCTTTGAACCCATCAAAGATTCTCTGCCCTGTGATAGCTTCTCCCAAGGATCCTTCTTTAGCCAAATATGTCAATTCTGCTCCAAGTTGAGAGAACACTTTATTCTTCTTCCCATCAGGGGGTCTCCTTGGTGGAATGCCTCCATGCAAAGAGACATCAAGGCATAGAATAGGATGTAAATTTGTGTGGACAGAGTTGTGCTTGCCCTTTCTGCATAAATCTTCCTGCCTCCTTTGTGTATAAATCTTATAAAATAAAGAGGGGCGTGTGCTCCTTATCATATGATTCTTGCCCTCCCCTTTATATTCTTCTATCTTCAAGATCCCACCATTTTACAATGATGGCACATGTTGCACATGGGCTGTACCATGATCTCTATATGTGAGATTCTTTGGAACTCCTTGCAAGAGTGCAAGAGTTTCTTTCTTTGGAGCCAATGCTCCATGTTCCTCTTCATGAGGTACTGGATGTGCTCTTGATATGAAAATGTTTTTACCTCCAGCCTTCTCTACCTCCTCATCAATATTTTAAAATGCCTCACCAACAATGAGAGACCTTAAATCTTGGTCTTCCTTTGAAGGAGGAATCTCCATGTCTTTCTTTTGAGAAGAAATTTCTTCATACAATGGGGACTTTGCCCTTGGAAAGGTATCATACAAGTTTTCATCCCCTTCAATGGTTTTCTGAAATGGAGTTGGGTTTATGGATCCTTCCAACCCATGCAAAGGTTTTGTTTGTTTTGGTTTGATTTTCTCCATCAAAGATGTTTCATAAAATTTTTCATCAAACCTTTCCACTACTCTTCTGATGAAATTTGCATAAGTAGATGTATTTGCATTATTTAATGAAAAGGACTCAAACAACCACCAAGCATAAGCCTTACCTTCAAAATGCATCGCTGCTACTTTGATGGCTTCATTTTCTGAAACTTGATGTTGTTGCACATAGGTGTCTAGCTCCTTCACCCAAACCCTAGATGGACATTTAGGTGACCCATCAAAAGTAGATAGAAAAAATCTACCCACACCATGCTACCTGCCCCTTGTGCTCCTTTCCTCCTTGATCATGCAAAACCCTTGGAAGTTCAAGTGATCTTTGAACCTCTTAGATTGAGATTCATACTCTTGCAAATAATCACCAAGAGTCTCCTTCTTTGCCACATCTCCTTTCTCCATCTCACTTGTCATGAAAAAATGGCTGGTAGAGCGTTGCAAATTTGATGATGTGGCTAAATTATCACACCCATAGTATGAGGAACTGGAGCTTTCCTCATGTATACATCCCGTTGAGGGATCTCCATGTTTTTCATTCCTCATTTCTTTGATGTATTTTCTGATGCCATGTAGAGTTTGAAGAAGAAGTTTTGAGAAATTCTTCCCTTCAGACAGTAAGGGTTTGATTTGATTCCTTTTTAAGATCTCCTTCTTCCCATGAGAAGATTCCATAACAGTTGAAGTATACAGGCTGAGCCAAGATTAGAGCTCTGATACCACTGTAATATTCCCAAATGGGAAAACTCATCAATACATGCATAAAAAACACAATTTTCTGAATTATATGCATTAACGGATGAATGCAGCCCATGGATCCATTAGATCCGACATTATAACAACTAAATATGAAAGGAAATCACAAACAAATCATTATGGCCTAGTTAAACAAGCCTCCCATGCTCAAAACATCTGAAAAACACTGAAACCATAGGACTACTGCAACACAGAATTACTGTATAAAGTGACATCACAGTTTATTGAGGGTTTATACTCATAAATATGAGAGAAAAAATAGATTTTCTAAGATATTAATCAATGAGGCCCAAAAACAGAGATATAGCCTCTTTTACATAGATCCAAGATGACCCGACAAGGGTTTCTTGATGAACATGAAGTACAATAAGTATATGTTGTAGATCTATGGCTCAATCATGCTGGATATTTGAAGCACTGCATAAAAATGGATGACAATACAAAAAAATGGCTATAGCTACTCCTACTAGCTTTCCTAGAAAAAGGCTAACCCTCCTCCTTGCAAACTAGCTCACAAAATAAGGGATTAAACCCTCCCACTGCAACACCCTAAGAAATAACGCAGTTTCTGAAAAGGGAATGTGCTGTTGCTAAAGGTTACTACTAGGCCAAGTACTGGATAGTGGAAATGAATCCTAGAAAACTCCTCTCAGATTTCTTAAACAATATCTCCAAGGAAGAGTGGGGAATTCCCGCCTGAGAAAAACCTTGCACTAAACAGTGCAAAAAACTTAGCTAAAAAAATGAAGCATGCAATCAGTCTAAATAGACCCAGTTATCAAATCATAATCTTCAATCATACCACATATGGCTTCCATTCCCTCCATGATATAGATGTTGAGCTTCCTCACCATAGGTCCCACCCATTCATTAGATTACTTCCATGCAAAGGCTCCTCCAAAATTATGCTGTTTCCATTAGTCCTACTCTTCTATTTAAAAAGCTGTTTGATTTAGTCAACCATGACTTAGTCTCCATGCATTGTCTTCTTTCACACCCAAGGTGTCTTTATTCTGACTAGCTAGATTGATCTTCATTCACACTGAGCTGTCTTTATTTATGATCCACTCCTCACATATTAATGCTATTGAATTGGTCAAACTTGACCTTGTCCACACATATTAGACCTTGTTCACACATGAGGATGTTTGATCTGGTTATTAACATGATCCCTTTTCACATTAAGAGGGATTTTATGCCTACTTAAGCAACTTATGGGCCTCCTTACGCATTTATTCATCTAACTAGATATTAAGAGAAAAATTAATATTCCTATTAGTTGCATGCTAATTTAAGAATATTACATGATTGATTCAGGTAGTACCCATAAATTTATTCATTGTAAGGTTGCCCAGGAATTGAATTACTTCCTATACCCAACACCAAAAGGTCAAGTGATGGTTGCAAATGGAGGAGCTATAAATTGCTCTGGAAAAATCCATAATATCAAGCTAACCACGGGGGAATATGTATTGAATAGTCCAATGATTTCCATTCCAGTGGGAGGTGTTGATGCTGTACTAGGAGTACAATGGTTACAATATTTGGGGACGGTAGCTTTTAATTTTCAAGAACTTTTCTTGAAATTTTTTTCGGAAGGAAAGGAAGTCGAATTACGAGGTATCACAGGGAATTCGTGAAAGATAATAAGCTCTAATGTCATGACAAAGCTTCTGAAGGAAGAAAAAAGAGGCATAATTGCAAATTATGCTCACTAGAAGTTCCAACATCAAAATAATCTATTTCTCTAGATCTCTAAAAAGTCTTGGAAAATCATTCCAAGGTGTTTGAAACTCCTAAAGGACTCCCAAATATTCGTGATCATGATCATGCTATTCATTTGATTCCAGGAAGTGTTACACTAAAAACTGTCACCTTGACATTTTACTGACTGTATGAGCTCAGTAACACTCATACATGCTTCCTTTGCAAGTCTTACAACCTTTGTTCCTCATTCCATGCCCTGAAACTAAAGGAAAAACCCTAAAAATCTCAAAAAACCTTGGGTACGCAGTTAATATGAAGCCTACCTGCGTTTTTAGCTAGGGTACGCAGGTAATATGAAGAGAAACTGCGGTCTAGAACGCACTTTTCCAGTGTAATGCCTGCGGTACCCCTGTAAAGTCAAAAAAGCGCGAAATTAAACCAAAAAAGTTGAATTTTGGTCAATTCTAGAAGGTTCTAGATGAGATTTTTTGGGGATGAGTACGCTTTAGTAAGGTGCATGTATCCCACACCTTAAGGAACTAATCCCTTAATGTGAGGAGCCTATCCCTTTGAAGGAGGATTCTATCCCTTTAAAGGTGGAATCCTAACCTCCTCATCTACTCTATAAAAGGAGGCATTGGGTAGCCTTTTGGGGGAAGTTGAGAGTTAAACTAATGGAGGATTGAAGAATATTTTGATGGGTAAAATATTTGAGTTGAAGTGCTGTTGAGATTTAGATTTCCTTCTGCTGAGCTTTTGAGAGGAAAGATCACATACCTCTTTGTGCTTCTAAAGGAAGAGTGCAAGACTTATCAAAGTAGAGGAGATTCCTGCTTCGGACCCCGGGAAGGCCTTTCGAACATCAAGGCTAAGGTTGTAAGGTTCTTCTGTATATTTTAAGATTAATACAATCAAGTTCTGTTTTTCTCAATAAATTGTCGTTCGATTGTTTATTTCAATAAGCTGTCGTTTGATCATTTATTTCATAGATTCCTTGATCACTGAACTCCTTCAGAATTCACAAAATGTCCCTAAAACCTCACTTAATATCTCCAACACACATATACACCAAAATTACACTGATCGATTACTCAAAATGAGAACTGCATCCCCAAACTAGGCCTCCCTCCACGGTTTGCCCTCGGCTACCCAAAACTTCCCTGTATCTTCTCGAGCTCTAGAAGTCTTCAAATGGCTCTAAAAATTCCTTCATTGGATTCATAATTCAAAAAATAGTCAGAATAGACTATTGTTTCACTGCAATTGGCCTCTGGCTGCTCCGGTTTCGCCTCCAACACCTTTCGGCACCCCTTGGCACTCAGGTTAATGAAAAATTCTCTGGCGAGTTCTCAACCTCTAGAAGTCCTCAAAAGCTTCTTAAAACTCCATAAATGGATTCATAAGTATCAAAATAGTCATGAATTATGATTATTTCGCTGCATAAGGCCTCTAACTACCCTGGCTAGGCCCCGAACTGCTCCTGGCACTTGTTGGACCTGATGGCCCTTGGAACTTCACTGAAGCATCTCAGACTTAAAAAGTTCTCTACAGGCTCTCCAAACCACACCATTAGTTATAGAACATTTGAAACATCCAAAATTAACTATTGATTTTCGAATAAGGCCTCTAGCTGCACTGGCTAGGCCTCAAACTGTTGCTGCCCCCCAGTGGTCCCTTGAACTTATTTGAAGAAAAAACATGCTCAAAATTCCTTTGATGTCTTTGAAACCCTCACCAATGAGTCTAGAGTGTTGGAGATAGTCGAAATTGAGTATTGACACTCCAAAATTGGGTGAATCTAGCTAAAGATAGAGCCTGAACTCATTTTTCTCAATGACACCCAAAAATGTTCCACTAATTGTGGAGAACTAGACTTAACTCCAGTTAGATTTGGCATAATCCCCAAATTTATGGGTGCACCAATATCTTCGCTAGGATAACCGCAAACTTAACCGTAGCATTTAGCCCTAACTGTCGGGGTGGCCACATGGCCCCCATACCCCGTGTTAACATGGGCGATTAACGTAATAAAAGGCGGTGAATGCACAGTTAGTTAGCCCTGACCGTTGACATGTGTCCACACTTAACATAAAGTGCAGAACGGTTGCAGAGTTAGCCCTTGGACCATGGGAAATGGTCACGTGGGGAGGGGATGGCCCCTCCAAATCGCAAACCATATAAATTTAAATAAAACACGTTGGCTAATAAGGTTAAGAAACACCTGTAGTAGAGTTGGTTAAGCCACCCGCGTGCTATGCAGGAGGTCTCGGGTTCGGTCCTCTGGCCCTCCAAAATTTTTACATGACCGAACCTGGGCCACGTGGCGACTTGTGATTGGTTAGACCAAAACACATACAAACCAACTGCAAATTATATGATGACACTTGTCGACATCCAATTGGTTTGAATGGAATATTCCAAGAATATTCCCTAGAACATTCTAGGAATATTCCCTGAAAATTCTCTTTTTAATTTTCCCAAATCCAAGTCAAACTTGGTCAAAGTCCAAAAAATGCAGTTTACTGGACTTTTCAAACTACGATAACTTCTTCATATGGTGTCAATTTTTCGAACCATTCACGGTGCCAGAATCAAGAAGACAAGATCTATCTGGTCGCTCAAGTTCAGCACACTTCTGAACACTTTGAATTTTGAGCTATCACTTAGGTCCATGATCCAATTCTGATCACACCTCCCCATTAGGAGTATTTTGGACCCTAAAAGACTGATATACTGATCTGAACAGTAGATGAGAGTACAACACCCTCTTCTTTTCAGCCTGCATACACTTGCCTTGCATGGATAGTGCCTTTGAACCACATTTCGAAGGTAGTCGACACTTCCCTTCATGGATGTGCTTGTCCTCCTGTTAAGAACTGTCTTCCTTGAAATCGCCCAAAAAATTTATGGCGAGAAATTTACAAAAGGTAGCTGAACATCGCTTCCTTGATCATCGATCCAAGGTGGCTCAAAAAAAAGTGAGCATACAACATAAATACATGCATACATAACTGAAATTTTCATATGTACAAATGAGTGTATGTCTTGCTGTGTCAAGAAGTCAAACCGCTGCTTACCAAGCCACTTCCACGATGAATTTTGCTGGTGAAAATATTCCTCAAGTGAAACATCCGTTCTCACATCAATGATGGAATCCTTGGTTCCACTTTCGCCAATATTTATGTCCTTTTGCTGCAAATTATTTGGACAATTAGTTGGATTCAATTTCCAACATTGGGAAACAACATGTCCCCTCTTCTGGCAATGTGTGCAAGTCTTATGCACCTTCTTTGCAAGTTGCCTTTTTCTCAATTTCTTCCTATATGCCTTCGTCCTCTTCCAAAATCTCAAAAAAACATGGTTACACAGACCAAAATATGCATAGCAACTCTTTCTTCCATTCATGCATGCATAATTGTCATGCCTTGCAGAAACATAATCAACTTGACTATGGGAAGAATTATACCTCATATGCTGCTTTGCATGCCCATCCTTTTTGCATTCTTGAGGAGATGAACTTGTAGAGGTTCCAACTTTCTTTTGCAAACTAACATCAGTATTTTTTTCTTGAAAACTGTTTGAACTCACACACTCCCCATAAGCTGCATGTGTAATATTCCAAAAATTTAGCCTTCAGCTAAATGGAATATTATAGTTTCTTTTATTACTAGGTAGGTGAATAAGTGGGTAGGGAGGCCCATAAGTCTCCTTAGCAGAAATAAAAACACTTCAAGTGTGAAAGGAGACACTTTAACAGCTAAATAAAGCACCTCCAAGTGTGAATAGGGTTGGATCATGTTGATTCAGTCAACTTTGACCAAGTCAACAATGCTGCTATGGAGAAGTGGAGATTAAATGAAGAATAATGCAGTTTTGGAGGGAGATTGATTCCATGAAGGAAATGACCTAATTGAGTGGGGCGAAGGGCAAGGAAGCTCATAATATATATAAGGAAGAGGATGAAAACCATATGAGGGGATGTTATTTTGGATTATTATTTTGTATATGGTCTATTTAGACTTCTTGCATTCTTCAACTGTTTAGTTGAGATTGCTGTGCTGTTTAGCACCGGGTGTTCCCGAGCGAGAATCCCACCTCTTTCCTTGAGAGGCCTCTTGGAAGAGTATTGCATCCATTTCCACATTTAGGTTTTTAGGCTAAGCTACAATTTTCTTCATCAACGCAGTTTTTGCAGGTTATTGTGCTGTGTTGCAGGGTGTTGCAGTTGAGGGTTTAGAAACCCACTTTCTGAGCTAGTTTCTCATAGGAGGAAGGATTCGTTCTCTCGAAAGATCATTTTGGAGGGCTCTTGGACATATTTCAGATATTTGGCACTAGTCCAACTATTTCCCATCATTTACAGTGTTGTTCTAGCTGGGAACTGCGTTATTTTGAAGGGCATCTTTAGTGAGGGATCTTGTGGCTCCTTTGGAGTGTTTTCTTGTGATTGAAGGGTTCAAATTTTCATGGGAGGAGACCTTTGAGGGGATCTACATCAGATCTACCATATTTCAGCCTTCTACACTCATACTTCAGTTTTCAGTGAATCTTTAGCCCTAGGGCTTTAGATCCCATCTTGTATAGGGTGTATTTCTAAAAACCCCTTTCTGGGTTCTTTGTAAGAGTTTGTGTACAACCTAGATCTGTATTGGTCATATATTTTGAGGCATATAATAGCCCTAAATATTTAATTCATTATTTTATTGTAGCAGTGCATTCATGATTGCGCTGTAGCAGTTCTCCGGAATTTTGTATTGTGACAACAGTTCATTTTTGGGGGTGATTGCTTATGGGAGGCTTGTTCCTTCATTGTATATGATTAACGCCTTACTATTTTGTACTAATTTTCTGATCTAATATATGATGTTATGTCTCCATATTGGTCTCCAACGTTAATGAGTTGATTTACACTGCTATTTCCATTTTTGTATTCATATATTATTGCTTCCCCATTTTGGGATATTACAGTGGTATCAGAGCATAATCTTGGCTTAGCCTGTGCATTCAGCCAATATGTCACCATAAGGATAAGTTTATCACAAGAAGAGGAGATGTATAGAAAAAACAAAAACATGACTCCATTATTTGGAGGAAGAGAGGAAGAGGAGCTCTCAAAGCTTCTTTTTCAAACCATGCAGAGCATCAAGGGAGATATCAAGAAGATGAGAAGCGAGATGTGTAGAGAATATCCAAGGGAGTTTGAATCTAAAGAAAACTCTAGATTGTTACATGATGAGTGTGAGCATGCAACCACACATTATGATCCACAACGCAGTATTATGCCTAGATTTATTGTAAGGAAGATAGAGGAAGAAGATATGCCAAAGAAGGAGACTCTTAGTGAGTACCTGCAAGAATATGAATCTCAAACTAAGAGGTTCAAAGATCACATCAACTTCCAAGAGTTTTGCAAGATCAAGGAGGAAGGGAGTAAGCAACATGATGTGGGTAGATTATTTCTATCTACTTTTGATGGTTCATCTAAATGTTTAGCTAGAGCTTGGGTGGAGGAGCTAGACACTTATTTGCAACAACACCAAATTTCAGAGAAGGAAGCCATCAAATTTGCAGCGCTGCATTTTGAAGGTAAGGCCTATGATTGGTGGATATTTGAATCTTTTTCATTGAAAAATGCAAATACATGTACTTATGCAAAGTTCACTAGGAGGATAGTGGAAAGGTTTGATGAAAAACATTCAGAAACACCTTTGGTGGAGCTAAACAAACCAAAACAATCAAACCCTTTGCATGTATTGGAGGAATCCATAAACCCAACTCCACCTTAGAAAACTGTTGAAGAGGTTAATATCTTGCATAAAACCTTGATAGAGGCAATATTTGTATCTCATACTCCTAGAAAAGAGGGCATGGAGATCTCTTTTTCAAAAGAGGATCCTCTTATTGAAAAGTTGCCCATTCATATTGAAAAGGAAGAGAAGGTTGGGGGCAACAATGCTGTCATATCTAGAGCTTGTCTAGCACCTCATGTAGAGTAATATGGAACTCTTGCTCCAACAAGAGGAATTATTGTATGTTCACAAGGAGTTACAAAGGATCTCATGTGTGGAGATCAAGGCACAACCCATGAACAACATGTGCCATTATTGATAGATTATGAGACCATGCATATAAAAGGAGAGGGTAGGAAGGGAGGCTAACATCATTTGATTAGGAGCACACACACCTATCTATTTCAGAAGATTGATGCATAGAAGAGGCAGACTAATTTGGATAGTGAGGGCAGGGGCAAAGTTGTCAATTCATATATACAATCTACTCTTGATATTGATGTCTCATTACATGGAGGCATTCCATCAGGGAGACCACCAGATCAGGAGATAATGGGAGATGCTTCACATTTGGTCGCACCACTCATTGATTCTAGAGGGGTGAAGACGTTGGGAGGACTTGATACAACGCAAAGATTTTGGGATGGAATCAAGGAGGAGGGAGACATTCTCCCATTTTCAGCATCACCCACTCTCACTACATATTATGCGCTGACAAAAGTTGCTGTAGTGATGGAGGATGGCACCACCATGGTGCAAGAGAGATGCTCCATGGATTTGGAGAAACAGAGGGTACTTCCTTTGAGGAAGGAATCCTCCATGGATTAGAGTAGATGGAGGCCACTGATGCTTACATTGGCCAAGATCAGGAGGTTCTTTTTGGATGATAGCTTCTCAAGGGAGGCCAACTTCCGAAGATCACCACTTCTACTTGAGCATGAGTACCTGCATGATGGGCATGGTAGCACTTTATAGGATGAATTTGGCATGAGGGATGTCAAAGGAAAAGACAAAAACATATGGGGAACTTCACATCTCATATCTACAACGATGTACCTTAGGAGGATTGATCCATATTGGAGGTATCAAATTTTGGTAGAGTACTCCAAGGATCTTAGATACATGGTGGATGATGTGGTCATGAGATGATAGATACATGGTGGATGATGTGGTCATCTATTCTTATGGTAGAGTCTTCTTGACTGGAGCTTCTGAGCTCAAGGAGAAGCTGCTACAGGCAACACATGTGGACTTCCTTTCCATGCTCTTTGATGTAGTACCATTCCTTGATGGAGGATTTCACCTGGGAGGGCATCCAACATGATGTATATCAACATATGGAGATATGAATAGCCTGAATGATGATGGAGAGATTTTCAGAACCACTTTCCTACTCATTGAGAGCGAGGGAGAACTTTTAGTTGAACCATTTCAGCTCAATGACTAAGGTACATAATAGAGGATGTACATTTATGCCTTATGATTTGTACTCTTTTACTTTTTGTGAGCAGCATATTGAACCAAGAAGGATCATCCCTTCTTGTATATTGTATTTTGATGTACTTGAGGCCATTTTCAGCATTGATGTTTGCCATGCTATTGGTGTTTTATGGGGGAGGCCACATGATTCTTAGTGTGCACCATTGGCACCACATGTTACTTTTATGACCCTATCTTGTAGGATGATTATGGCAGCAAAAAAGTGGCTGAAAGGACACTTGTTATTCTTTGTTTTGAGATAGGTAGCGGTTGCAATGTGCTGGTTCCATATGTGGAACTATGATCCACCTCCCGGTCGTCATATGACAACTTGTTTTCATTTGTTTTTACTCCCATATATGGATGGTGTTCTTATGCTTATGGGAAGATTTGTTGGGAGAGTGGCACAAGAGTTGAAGGTGCCCATTGGGAGTATGATTCTCCATACTTTATATATTGCATGTTTCAGGAGAGACCTTGGGAAAACCATGATTTCCACACTACATCTTTTTTCTTCATGTGGGAGGAGCCATTTGGAGAACTTGAGTTCTTGGAGGAGGCACTTCATGGATGTTTTGTTTGGTGGGGTGACTTGGGTCATTCTTGGAGGTCATAGTATTTCAGCCCAAGTTCAGTAGCAACCCCATACATACCATAAATGGAGAGAGAAACAACTTGGGTGGGAAAATTTAATCTCTCCATGCAGCCCCAATACATTGTATAAACCAGGGGTTGAGGATTTCTTTGATGAGCTACCTAGAATGGCTCATTTAATTTGGATGATAGCATGGGTATGGGAGTCTCTCATTGGGAATGAGATCCCCTATGTTTTTCATCACTCCTACCTTGAGGATGCCATTAGATAGCAAGAAGGTTTCCACTTACATCTTCCACCTTTTCATGATGTGAGCCATTTGGTTTTGCATACTTGGAAGGAACCATTGGAGGGCATATTTATTGCAGATTATCTTGAGTAGTGGTGGGGACTATTGATGAGGAGGCCACAAGAGGAGGAGGGGAGGAATTTTTCTCTCCCTCTACATTTTCTTGAGGACAAGCAACATTTTGGAGGGGAGGACTGTAATATTCCAAAAATTTAGGCTTCAGCTAAATGGAATATTATAGTTTGTTTTATCACTAGGTAGGTGAATAAGTGGGTAGGGAGGCCCATAAGTCTCCTTAGCAGTAATAAAAACACTTCAAGTGTGAAAGGAGACCCTTTTAGCAGCTAAATAAAGCACCTCCAAGTGTGAAAAGGGTTGGATCATGTTGATTCAGTCAACTTTGACCAAGTCAACAACGCTGTTATGGAGGAATGGAGATTAAATGAGGAATAACGCAATTTTGGAGGGAGATTGATTCCATGAAGGAAATGACCTAATTGAGTGGGGCCAAGGGAAAGGAAGCCCATAATCTATATAAGGAAGAGGATGGAAGCCATATGAGGGGATGTTTTTTTGGATTATTATTTTGTATATGGTCTATTTAGACTTCTTGCATTATTCAACTGTTTAGTTGAGATTGCTATGTTGTTTAGCACTGGGTGTTCTCGAGCGGGAAACCCACCTATTTCCTTAAGAGGCCTCTTGGAATATTATTGCATCCATTTCCACATTCAGGTTTTCAGGCTAAGCTACATTTTTCTTCATCAACGCAATTTCTGCAGGTTATTGTGCTGTGTTGCAGGGTGTTGTAGTGGAGGGTTTAGAAACCCACTTTCTGAGCTAGTTTCTCATAGGAGGAAGGATTCCTTCTCTTGGGAGATCATTTTGGAGGGCTCTTGGAAATATTTCAGATCTTTGGCACTATTCCAACTATTTACCATCATTTACAGCACTGTTCCAGCTGGGAACTGCATTATTTTGGAGGGCAGATTCAGTGAGGGATCTGGTGGCTCCTTTGGAGTTTTTTCTTGTGATTGAAGGGTTCAGCCTTTCATGGGAGGATACCTTTTAGGGGATCTACATCAAATCTACCATATTTCAGGCTTCTACACTCATGTACTTCATTTTGCAGTGAATCTTCAGCCCTAGGGCTTTAGATCCCATCTTGTATAGGGTGTATTTTTGAAAACCCCTTTTCGGGTTCTTTCTAGGAGTTTGTGTACAACCTAGATCTGTATTGGTCATATATTTTGAGGTATATAACAACCCTACATATTTTATAAATTATTTTTCTGTAGCAGTGCATTCATGACTGTGCTGTAGCATTTCTCTGACATTTTTTATTGTGACAACAGTTCAGTTTTGGGAGTGATTTCTTACGAGAGGCTTGTTACTTAATTGTCTATGATTGATGCCTTAATATTTTGTACTGATTTGCTGATATAATACATGATGTTATGTCTCCATATTGGTCTCCAATTCTAATAAGTCGATTTACACTGCTATTTCCAGTTTTTTGTTCATATATTGTTGCTTCCCCATTTTGGGATATTACAACATGTCTACAATCTTCTTGCTGCAACATAGGCTTCAAAAAATGGTAATCAACTTGAAAAAAAACTTGACATGTTTGTGTATTAGAACTTGGAACAAAATTTATCTTTGAAGTTGCCTCCCATGCCTTCATGGATTTGGAGTTTTCGCCATTAGATTGCACAGAACCAAGACCAAAATTCTTAGGTCGATCCTCAACCAAAATAGGATCAATCATGCCTTGTGCATGTTTGCATAAACCCTTTCCTTCATAGCCCATTTTAAACATTAACTTGGACCCTATACCTCTAGTGTGATTTTCAAATGAACCAACACATCTATCTGATGAGGAAACTGAAGACAAATTTGAGTGAATTACCTCCGCTTCACGCATGTTCTTGGTCAAATCCTCTTGGGCTTGATGATGCTGCATCTCCATCTGATGAAATATTTGAAGAATTCTTCCTTCTCTTGCTTCATAGCAAACAATTGCTCACGAAATATAGTGATTTCTCTTCTATATTCAAACAAAATTTGCACCATGTCCTTCAAGATGTAGAAATATCGCTTCATGTATTCATCGAAGAATCTTGTGAAGGAGGAGGATTTGGAAACCTCACTTGAAGAAGTTGTCATCATTAAAATGTGTTATCACTCGGATTGAACCTCATGCTAAGAAATGCAATTCCGAGGTAACCTCAAACCACGCTTAGCCAAGTAGCCAACCCTACTAGGCCAGGAGAGGGCTCTCTCTATATATATCACAACCAAAATGACTGAGGAAAGAAGATATTAGGCTAGGTATAGTAGCTCAGGGTTTTGATTTTGATTGTGTAGGGTTTTGCTGGACCAGGAGGAGTCAAACAACTAGGGCAAGGAAATTACGTCAAGATTTGCATGGTGTTCTATGGGGCAAGGTAGGTACAATGTTTAGCACTTTAGGGCTTTGATGATGAGATGGTTAAGACAGGTGAGGATTGTTGAGCATTGGAAAAGGTATGAATTTTCCATGTATTTCTTTATCTTTTTCCTTTAATCATAACTCCTTTATATTCTAGAATGGTAATATATTGAATAATTATAATAGAATTAAGGAGATTAGTGATTGTTGCAAATTTATTAAAAATTGTCTTTTCTTATATGCAAAAAATAGATGAAGTGGGAAGCCACCATTCGGGGGAAAAAGACAAAGCGGAAATAACTGTTGTCCCTTCAACAAAAGACCATATCCAGACAAGAAGGTTGAGATCTGAGCGCACAACCAAAGGAAGGAAAGGAACAGTTCGGCATCAGCGCAAGAAGAAAAAATGATAACTAAAGTTAGAAGATAGAGCGAATCCCTCAAGATCTCTCGATCCTGAGGGATCGCTGCTCAAAGCTTATCTGTATTTCTTGTTTTGTTCGCTGGCTGTTAGAAAAGGATAGCGCTTATAGAAATTGAGATATGTAATTTATAATGTATGATAATTATTCAGACTTCCTGTTGTATTTTTGCAATTTCTCATCGAATCTCGTTGGTTAAAACAGAGTGCAATTTCTTGTAAACTCTGTTACATATGATTAATATATAATCCAGTTGTCGTTCCATTATTTGATACTGGAGTAGTTCGACAGTGCTTCACTAGCAGCTAAGGGTCCGGTCTTGTTGGATCTACTTGCTATCTGTACCATTACTTTCTGATTCCAGTCATGTGATGGTTTTCTTTAGTTCTCATTTCCTTTAAATTGCATTGCTTCACAGTTTCCATGTTGTATAGCTTACTGTTTCAATGTTTTATGAAATCGGTTTGTTGCATCAATTATGAGTGAATTGCGTTGCTATTCCTTTTCAACATAACAAGATTATTTATTCCTCTGTAACTTGTATTGTTATGCTTTTCAGATATAAAGCTTCGTTGTTTAGAGTTTGCTATTCGTTTCCATTAGATAGATCTGTTGTTTATTTCCATTAGGTAGATCTGCTGTTCATTTCCATTAGATAGTTTGCTGTTCATTTCCATTAAATAGATCTGTTGTTCATTTCTGATAAATAGCTTCACTGTTTATTCCTTTCTTGTAAGTATTTGGTTTGCTTTAGAATGTTATTGCACAGAGCGTGTTTATTCTATTTCCATTAGCAGCATTATTGTATCATTTCCAATTAGTTGTTTATTGTGGAGTGTAAGATCATCAACTATAAAGGACGTTGGCTATTACTGTCTAAATCCTCAGACTGGAGATCTTGTTCATGCTTGATTTCATTTACATCAGTTGACAAAGGAAAGAGTTATTACTACTGCATCCTTAACTGATGATTGTTGAGTGAGTGATTGGATTTTAGAGCTTTAAGTTTCATGTCATTACAATTAGATTTCATTTTCAAGCATTTGTTTACTCTTGTATTTGAAACACTGTATTGCAAATTGGAGAGAATTACTCTTAGATTAAATTTCCGCCTCAGACTGAGTACACTCTTGATATAAAAAGTCGTACCTGGATTGATAATTAATGTAGGATAAATAGGAGTTAAAAAGACACCTTTTATACCTCAACATTTTGGCGCCGTTGTCGGGGAGAGTGTAGCTATTTAGAAAGAGTGATGTATATTTGATTTTCTCTTCTAAAAGAAGAACTGGATATAAAAAATGGAAGGTAAGAACCTGCGTAACAAACGAGGAACATGCTCGCTCACTGGCCTGCTTCATAGCAGAACTGTGTAGAAGTCTAAGGTAGGAATGAATGCTTGCGTTTTTTGAATGACTAGAAAATCTAATAAAAAAAATTCCTCCCAGACCTGAAAAACCTAAGGGACCGGTGACCCTTGGGTGAACAACCTTCATCGATAATATCATTAAGAAAGCTGAATCTCAGTCATCAGTAGGCCCTAGAAAAATTGCTGCTAGATAACCTACTAGCTCCCTTCGGGCCACATAATCACCATTTGTAGCTTTTGCTGAGGTGCATAGCCAAACAGAAGAGACTGACAAGATTCTCAAGAAATTGAGAATTCTCGCCCAATTTCTTTACAAGAAGGGAACTCTAGTAATCTCCGCAAAGGAGGAGGAGAAACAGGGGAAGTAGAAGAACCAAGATCCCCTATTGAAGTAATCCAAACATAAGCAGCGCAGATAAGGGAAGTGTTGTCAAAATCATCCAAAACAAAGCTGAAGAACCTGAAGAACTAAAATCTCCTCAGATAATAGTTCAGCAAGGGACACTAATTATCCCAGACCAAGGAAGTGTTGTTAAGGTCATCCCTACTCCTTCTAGTCAGCCTAGGAATAATTCCCTAGAAATCCCAAAAGGATATTGGCACATATTTGATCAAATGGCCCACAACCAGCAACCACCCCAAACTTCCACACTGCAATATCCCATTGTGGACACTGCAGTTAATGCACCTATGAAGGCCATTCCTCTCCAGCATATTCCTACATTCCATGGCTTAACATCGAAAGATCCAGATGCATTCTATTTGAATTCGATGTATTATGTAGGGGGTATGACTATACCACCGATCGCCAAAAGCTAAAATTATTCCCCTCCACATTAAAAGGAGCAGCTCTACGATGGATTATGGGGTTAGGTGGGGGTGTTATAAATGACTGGGATCAGATGAAAGCTATTTTTCTAAAGAAATATTAGGATTATTGTAGGTCCAGGGAATTAAAGGATGAAATATTTCAGATGACAACAAAACCTAATGAAACATTGGAGGAATATGTAGAACGCTTTCAATACAGCCTCCAGATGTCACCTTATGCATCTTTACCCTTACCTGATAATGTGTTAAAAACTACATTAATTAAAGGGATGAAGGAACAATGGGTTGAAACATTAAACATCATGGGTAAAGGTGGCATGTATTGGGAAATTTTTCTGACATTATTGATTTATGTATCAGGAGTTCGAGAGGCAGCACAAGACTAAAACCAATAGAACGTGACGTGATCACAAGGGATAGCAAGACCTCCAGTGGAGGTATAATCCGCACAGAAATTGGCAATCGATTAGAAGATTTCAAAACTGATATTCTAGGGACTCTAACAACGCAACTTGGTATCATGCAATCCAAACAAAAGCAAGCAGAAGCAAAACAAAATTTGGCAATATTCTGCCCCAGATGAAGAAAGAAACATAGCCATAAAGAGTGCCCGTTGGATACAGTCCAAGTCTGTGCCATCTGCATGAAATATCACTCCACAGAAAGTTGCCCCTCAGTCCCGGGATTGAAAGCAGTCTACAAATAAGTGGAAGAAGAAACAAAAATAGTATACCTACTTAATCAGTGTCATCAATGGCAGCCACAACAAACAAGTATGCCCATTGATCCATCCTCTTCTTTTTACTCTCCTCAGTATAATGCTCAGTAATATAATGGAATGTGGCAAAATCAGCCACCCTTCCCCAGTTGGTCATAGTAGCCATTTCCTATACCACCATGGCCAAATCAAAAAAATCAAACAAATTGGCCAAATTTTCCTTACTGTCCACCATTTTGGCAAAATAATACATATCCAACACAATGGTCCCCCTCCACCTCGCAGAGTCAGACCTGGCAGTCGAACTGGCAAAGATTTATGAATGACCCAACTGGAACAATTCCTCTCCCTCCACCTACATTTCCAGCACCATATACATTGCAACAAAATCCCCAGACCAACTTAAGACCACAACTCCCAGCCCAAACCAACCTGAACCCTAATAATAGACCGGTTCAATCTATTCAAATAATCAAAGCACTAGAACTAGAAACCGAGTTAAGGGAGTGCAACGACCTTCAACTAAGGTTTGGGCGCATAATAGAATCAGAGGGAGATAAAAATGTTCAAGTTGAAAATCCGTTACCTTCAGAACAAACATTGCAAAAGGAGAATGTGGTTAGACAAGAAACTCATGAGAAAGCAACCACCTCTTCTCCACCATTCCCAGAACGACTAATCATACCTCATCCAATAGAACATCCTGATTTTGATCTCCTGGGAGAACTGAAAAATTTGTGTATAAAAATCCCACTCCTCCAAGCTATCCAAGATATTCCCATTTATGAAAAGACCATCAAAGAACTATGTATAAGAAAGCCAAAGAGGAGAACAACAACTAACCCAACCTTCCAAGTAGTCGGCACTCTATCTGACTTACTATCAGGAAGAGAAGCACCTGTAAAGTATGAGGACCCAGGAAATCCTATAGTTACGGTGCAAATCAATGGAAAATCATTTCCAAATGCTTTAGTTGATTTGGGAGCCGCAATCAATATCCTAACAATCACCACTTGTCAAAAACTTGGCATTACATCATTAGATCTAACAACAACCTTATTGGAATTGGTTGACTGATCAGTAGTGAAGCCAAAAGGAACACTGTTTGTGCTCAACCTAGTCTCCTAAATTGAGTTCATTAATTGTCAACTAGGGTTGGTAAACTGCTGAAGTGTGGTGCACTATATGTGCCTAGGTATTTGTTTCCCACTACGTTGTGTTTTGTGCTTTTATGATGTTTTTGGTTTTTTTTTTTTTTTTATGGTTTTATATTCACAAGGGAAAGAGCTAAATGCTGGTGAGAAGAAGCTATTGGTTAAAAACAGAGTGAAGCTTAAATTATGGATGACAAATGACAAATGCAAATACTGAAACAAAACAAAGCCTAAACTATGGCTAGCAAAATACAAAGCTTGATAATGACTTCAAGGAAATAAATCACAACATCAGCTTAACTTGTCCAATTCATTCATTAAAGATGTTTTGGAAGAGCTTGAGAAATGGGCAGTTAAGTGTAAATGAAGTTCTCTTAACTAAACAATCAAACATTCAACTTACAATGTTACAACATCTCATCCATGATTAAAGGTATGTTGGAATATATTTGGAAAAGAACATTTGTAGCACCATAAGACTTCTATTCTAAAATAGCTTCTAATTCTGTTCTGCAACTCAATTTAACACCACTAGGCCTCATTCCAAAAGTTATAGATTTCCTTTTTATAATGGTCTTTTGAGAAAAGGCTTGTTTGTGAAATGGTAAAAAGGTTGCAAAATACTCTAGGTCTTATACTGATACTAACTCCTGTCCAAATGATTGTGTATTAATATAAGGTTGGAACAAAAGAAGTTTTGTAAATAATGAAGACCGTGGTATTTGAATTTAACAACTAATATAACTTAAAAATGCAATAGATGACAACTAGACTGGAGTGCTAATACAGTGAGCTAAAACTGAACTAGAGTGCCACTAGTCTATTTGAAGTACAGTGACAATGTTAGACTGAAAAGCCATTATCAAACTGAAAATGAAATGACAGAGCTGAATCACATGCATTCTACCTCCAGAGTGCTATAACTAAGTTAACATGCAACTAACTTAAGGAATTCTACAGTCCATCTCGTTCAGTATGAATGATGTTTTGGAAGAGTTTGTGAGAATAAGTATGGCTGTATCATTCAAAGCAATTGAACATAAACACAAGACTGAAAGAAAATACAACTCAAATCCAAGACATCACAGCTACTTCTTACTCATTGTTATGATATTTTGGAAAAGCTTTGTAAGAGTAAGATTGGCTATGCCACTTGGTGTAAACTAGCAACTAAAACCTACAATACCACAGTTATACCTTATCCATCATAATGATATTTTGGAAAAGTTTATTAGAGTAAGTTTTAACTGTGATAACTAATGAAAGTAAATGCAACTAAAACCTACACTATCACAGTTGTGCCTTATTATTCATAATGATATTTTGGAAGAGTTGATTAGAGTAAGTTTGACTGCGATAGTAAATATAAACAAATATGAACATAAGCTTCAGAAATCTACTTAAACTAGAAATAAAAGCGAGACTAAAACATTTATCTACTGTATAAACAAGACCGCTTAGGAGGCAGGGGCCCTCTACCACCAGAGTAGCATGAAATCTAGTTCAAAATTGACTCAACGCGTTCAAGGAAATGCTACTTCTTTCATTAAAGAGGAATCACCTCAAAACAGAGTATTCTCGGACTTCAAAGATCTAGCAGTCAACCATAAAATCTAACCAAAATCTAACCTTTGTCTCTCGGTTTCCCGAGCATATTTATAGCAAATTTACATAACAGAATTTGAGATAATACAGGGATTACTGTCTTTCCATATTAAAATCGAACTAGAACTCTAAAGGTGGCATCGTAACATGACAAAGGACATGGACTGTCCTTGTCCTATTAGGAGTCTATCTCCTTGCTTGAGTTCTCACGTGCATAACCACGTACAGAATTCCGTTCGATCTTCATGGAGAGCAAAAAATGCTGAGGGCATGACGTGGAATATGACCATGTGTGGCTTTCCCTGAGAGGACATCTGGAACTTGCTTAAACATGAAGATGGCTGCAGAATTGGCAACAAGCTACAGAATGTCTGCGTTCTGTAGCTAGTTTCAGTTCAAAAAGTACTACAATGACAAAATCACAAAAACATAGCAAGTTAGCCATGATATTCATTCTTAAAGAAATTTTAACTAATTTCATTAATCATTTGAGCCTGGGATTATTAATGGATAAAATAAATGAAGTGGAATGTGGTGGAAGAAGGAACATTTTGGAGCTCAACAAACACTACATGATGTAATGGTATCTGTAGACTCCTGGGAATACCCTGCTGACTTCCTGATTATTAACCCCAAAAACTGACTAGATGGACACCCTTTAATCTTAGGTAGACCTTGGCTAGCAACTACTGATGCTGACATTGGCTGCCGGCAAGGCAGCATGACTATAAATAGAGGGAGTTATGTAAAGAATTTAGCCTTATACCCTCCAGCCCAGCCAAGCCTAACGATAATAAAAACAAAGAAATAGCCTGTATCATACCTCATAGAAAACATTAGATCACCATTAACCATAGAAGATGCCCTCAACTTTAAAGACCAAATAGAGGATGACATCATTAACAGTTTTATTAACCAACCAAAAACCAGATCCCATTTGCAATGTCACATGATCAAGGTAGCATTTGATAATGAAGAAGAAGAAGAACCCCTGAAAGACACTCAAGATCAATCAATACCTACCACTTTTGTTTACAATAGAAAAACTATAGAAATTGAGCCAGGAAAAACTCTGAACATTAACAAAAATTTGATTGCTGAACAAGAAGAGAAGTTGGTCCAACTACTGAAAAAATATAAGGTATCTTTTGCATGGGATTACCCAGACATGAAAGGAATTGATCCCCAGTTATGTACACACCACATTTATACAGGAAAAGATGCTAGACCCATTCGCCAACCCCAACGAAGATTAAACCCTCATCTTAAGGATATTGTGAAAGTTGAATTACAAAAACTTTTGGATGTAAACTTTATTTATCCAATATTTGATAGTAAGTGGGTCTCTCAATGAGTAGTGGTGCCAAGGAAGAATGGAAAGTAGAGGATATGTGTAGAATACATAGAACTAAACAAAGCAACCCAGAAATACCACTTTCCCCTTCCTTTCATTGATCAGGTATTAGATACATTAGCAGGAAATAAATTCTTTTCTTTCTTAGATGGCTTCAGTGGATACAATCAGATTCAGATTGCCCTTGAAGACTAAGATAAGACTACTTTTACCTGTCCTTGGGGGACATTTTCTTACAGAGTTTTACCCTTTGGTCTATGCAATGCCCCTGCCACATTTCAGAGGGCCATTCTCAGCATATTTTTAGATTTCATAAATGAAGGGCTCGAAGTATATATGGATGATTTCACACCTTATGGAGATGATTTTGAGCCAGCATTAGAAACATTGGAAAAGGTGCTGCAAAGGTGTATTGCCACCAGGCTCTGCTTAAGCCATGAGAAGTGTCACATGATGATGACTGAGGGACTCATATTAGGTCATTATATTTGAACAGCTGGAATACAGGTAGATCCAGCTAAAATTCAGATTATTTTGTTAATACCTACTCCTACCACACAAACAGAGGTACGTAGCTTTCTAGGATTTTCTGGTTATTATAGAAGATTCATAGAGAATTATTCTCAAATAGATGCACCTCTATACACACTAACATGGAATGTTGATTTTATTTGGACATATAAATGTGGTCATGCTTTTGAGGATCTGAAAAAGATTCTATCAACAGCCCCAGTGCTAAGGGGCCCAAATTGGGATTTTCCATTCCAAATTTCATCTGATGCCTCAGACACAGCTATTGGAGTAGTCCTTGGGCAGGAGGAAGATAAAAAACCATATGTAATTTATTACATTAGCAAGAATCTATCTCCTGCTGAATTAAATTATACTGTGACTGAGAAAGAATTTTTAGCTGTAATACATGCTGCAAATAAATTTAGACATTATATAACGGGTATCCTGTAGTTTTATATATAGATCACTCTGCCATAATTTTTTTAGGAAATAAACCTGCTAAAAATAGTAGAGTAACAAGATGGTTGATTCTATTGCAGGAATTTGACATCACAATAAATGACCGATCTGGAAAAGAGAATCCTGTAGTTGATTTTCTCTCACGAATTTCAAAACCAACGGACTCAGTAGCAGTCAAAGATCAGTTTCTAGATGAACATTTGTTTGCTGTTACTGCCAAAACCCCATGGTATGCTGATGTTGAAAATTATTTAGCAGTAGGTAAATTACCTAAGCATCTAACGCCCAATGAACGAAAATAGATAGTACAATGCAGTACCCGATTCTCGTGGATTGGGGACTAGCTATATCATACAGGAGCAGATATGCACATCAGAAGATGCGTTCGAGAAGACAAAATATTTGACATCTTGAAAGCATGCCACGATGGGCGATGTGGCGGACATTTCACAGATCACAGGATTGGTCACAAGGTTTTACAAACAGGCTATTGCTGGCCTACAATTTTTAAAGATGCTAAAAATTTTGTACAAGCCTATGATAGTTGCCAAAGGGTGGGATGCCCTAGACAGTCTGATGAAATGCCTTTGAATCCACAGTTAGTAATCGAGCCATTTGAGCACTGGGCACTCGATTGTTTTGGTCCTATTAACCCACCATCAAATCAGAAAACATACATACTAGTTGCAACAAAGTATGTTACTAAATGGGTTGAAGCAAAGGCACTTCCAAGAGCTATAGAGGACTCTGTAATACAGTTCCTTTTCCAAATATTTGTGCGATATGGCCTCCCAAGGGACATAATTAAAGATGGAGGACCACAATTTGTAGGTAATAAAATTGCTGCAACATTAAAAAATTACCACATTCAGCACAAAATTACAACCTCATACCACCCACAGGAAAACGACCAAGTAGAGAGCACGAATAAGGTGATAGAAGCAATAATTAAAAAAACATTTGCATCATAGAGATGTGACTGGGCTTCAAGATTGTTGGAAGCCTTGTGGGCATACCGAAAAACATGGAGAAATACCACTGGGTATTCACCATATCAATTAGTATTTGGAAAAGAACCCATCTTTCCAATAGAATTTGAAATTCAAACATTAAGAACAACCCAGGAGGTGGGTTTAAATTTAAATGAGGCCCAGATTAGTAGATTACAACAAATCAACAAGTTAGATCAAATTAGGCTCTCCATCCTCCAGCACACTGCATTAATTCAACAACAGAGAGCAAAATGACACAATGCCCTCATTAAAAAGAAAATCTTCCACGAAGGAGATTGGGCACTCCTATATGACTCGAGGTTTCAGGATTTCCCCGAAAAACTCCAGACACGATGGCTTGGACCTTAGGAGATACAGAAAGTGCATGAAAATGTCACCATTACGTTAACTACCATTGATGGATCTGGACATTCTTTCAAAGCAAACGGTCATCGAGTACGACTTTACCACAAACCGCTTAATCGGGAATCCTTTTACCAGCAATTACGGGGAGATTCTACTATGCAAATTCTTGCTGAGGAAGACAAATCCTCCTCAGCATTCATTCACTGAACTTTTCCTTTACTTCTGAAATTTGTACATAAGCTTTTCTTTTAATTTTCCTTGTATGAAATGCTTTTTTGGACATATTTTATTTTTCGTGCTGTTCTTCTTAAGGAATAGTTGCTGTTCCTCTTAAGGAACAACAACCGTTCCTCTTAACAAAGAACAAAAATCTTGTGTGCCTTTATTTTTCGTGTTGTTCCTCTTAAGGAACAACTGCTGTTCCTCTTAAATAATAGCAGCCGTTCCTCTTAAGGAACAACACATATGTGTGTTCATCTTTTTGCTATTCCTTTTAAAAAGGAACAACATTTTCGCTGATTGTTTTGGTTGTTCCTTTTAAAAGGAACAACACTTCCGCCGATTGTTTTTGCTGTTCCTTTTAAAAGGAATAATATTTCCGCCGATTTTGTTTGCTGTTCCCTTTAAAAGGAACAACCCCTTCGCCATTATTTTTTTATTTTCTGCTGTTCCTTCTAAGGAACAACAGTTTCGATTTGGAGTGTTTTATCTGCTGTTTTGCTTAAGGAATAGCTGTTGTTCCCATTAAAGGAACAAAAACTTGTGTGTTTTTATCTTTTTGCTGTTCCTCTTAAGGAACAACAACTGTTCCGTCTAAGGAACAACACTTTTTGAGTGCATTTTTCTTTTTTTTAGAACAACATTTTGAGAATTTTTGTGAATTCTTCATGATCCTTTTAAGGAAAAAATACAAATTTATGCAAGAACACAAAAATTAGAGGTTACTGGAATCAACATATCAAGGAGAAATTGTAATCTTTAAAGAAATTGCTGTGTATTGATAAGGAAAAAAGGAAAGGACACAACTATCTATATCCCTACTCTTAAGGAGTGTTGAGCCATCCTTTGTACATAAATAGGCAAGTGCTATATAAAAGAAAAAGAAAAGAAAAAAAATATATCTATACGATTACTAACAATTCTATGATATGTCAGATGGAGGATAGGGGGTCTCATCAAGAGCCAGCCTACCATGATCATAAGACATCAGTGAAGTGGCATTCCCATTATGGCCACCACACCAGGGATATGATCCAATGGGCAGCTCAGAAAAATAAAAAGCCCTTGGAACAGGAGGTCTCATCACGAGCCGGCCTGCCCACCTTTCACTCCTTCCTGGTGAATGGCATTGTGATTCATCTGGTTCCCAAGTTAGCACAATGGCTTCCATCATAAAATCACAAAGCACTTTCCTAGGCATATATAAAGGATTACGGTTCCAAGGGTGAAAAAGAAACTTTGTCAAGGTTATAGACACCTGTGGGAAACAGAGCTTTGCTAATGGTATTGGAGTGATATTTTTCACAAATCAATAGAAATTATAAACCATTTTATTATTTATTTATCTTAATTTCAAATGAGATTATGCTCATAAACCCCTTTGTTGAACCTCTTATACATGAAATATTGTTTATAAATCAGTCATAATGGTTTAAGTGGATAATGACCGCATAAGCACTTTTATTTATGTTAGCTGTCCTTTTCCCTATTTGCGAATCATTACATAGCATTTCCATATCTATTCATGATTTCATAATATGCCTCGATTTCAGTAATTCGATAATTTTTGATCATGTCATGAATATGTACTACTGCTGTCCAGTACACTGTTCCTCCATTTGATGGTCAAGGGCGACCTATCATATTTCAGGGGGGCTCAGGTGACTTCCAACATATGCCTGCATACGGGTCAATTCCCTATTTTCATCAGGTCCCAAAAATAGAAAGTCTTAATGGTATTTTCCGATATGCACGAGGTGCTGTTCCATTTCCATTTCTTTATATTATCGTGAAACATTAACAGTGTGCAGGGTTTAGACGAAATGGGAGGGAGATTAGTACGTAGTGAACCTCACGTACTCACAGTTTTTAATGCTGCACAAGAAATTTTGGAGAGAGCAGGGTGGATTACCTACCTTACACGATTGTAGCAGCCCCATGAAATCGTGGCCATTGAATTTTTGCAGAACTTGCAGGAGAACTATTCTATAGTAAGAGGAAGGCAAATAACAGCAAAAGATGCAATAATTACTGAGGTATCCGGTCTACCAGCAGTTGGACCCATATGGACCCATAAGAAATTGAGACTTCAAGAGGCCATGAACATATTTCGGGACAAAGGACAAACACTGACCGTCAAAGGAAAAGGGGTCCAGCCGGAAACTCTAGGGGAACCATAGGAAGAATTGGCTAGAGTAGTGCAAAGCTAAATTACATGCGACATAAGAAAGGATGTGGTAAGACCACGCCACCTCAAATTATTAGCAGTACTAAAACAGAATTGCGCTGTGAATTTGCCTGCACATTTAAATTTTTTACTCCATGACGCTGCTTTGAGCATAAGGAAATCCTGTCATACAAATATGGTAGTAAGCCACCATTGTTTTATTCGATTAATAGTTAGTTACAGTCTTGCTCAACAGCAGACTAGTTGGGAAGAATTTTTATTTTCGATAGACGGGGGAACAACCTTACTTGCCCCGAAACGAAAAAGAGTCACCAGCACAGCAAACAGACCTCTAAAACGCGGAGTCCTCTAGACTAAGAAGAAGTATGGGAATGTTGGGAAACATCTAGAGTAGCAGTAGCCAACCCTTAAAATTACCTAGTTCTAGAGATGAGAAACCCCCACAACTGGAAGGAGGAGAAAATCAGGAAGAGGAAGAAACTAACCGAGTCAGTGAATAAGAAAGAGAGGAAGTAGAACCTTTCGTAACCTCCAGCGCAAGTCCACCACAGAGTCCATTGCAGGAGGATGAATTGGCCCAAATTTTGGCCAATATGTGTGAGTATATGCAACCCCAGAGTCGCTCAACCTCAATATTGAGGCAGAGAAATCACAGGAACATTTTGTCCACAACAAGGATACATCCAAGGAAATGCATGACGAGGAGTAGGTAGAAGCAGAATCCCATCAGGAAATAATACATAAAACTAGGGTTTCCTCCCTTGAGGAACCTAGTCAGGATAACGCGAACACTAAACAAGTGTTCCAAAAAAAGAATGTGGAAACAAGCCAGGACAAGGGCACAGTCCCTAAAGAACAAAATCCAGCTGAGCAACCAAGTACAGAAAAGGAAACAGCTATTCCTCCCAAGAAAAATAAGAAGAAGACAAATGAAATCAAGCGGCTGCGGAAGGAATAGTGAAAGCTGCTAAAATTAGTAAAACAACTCAGATAGAAGATAAGGGTTCTTAAAAGGGGGAAAATCTCTAAAAGAATCCCGAAAACAAGGGCTGCAGCCATCGAAACAAAGCCCCATAATACGAAGGCCATGGAGACTCAAACCGAGCCCATATTCATTCAGGATAGAAAGGAACAACAGGTAGTTGTTATAGATGTAGTTGCCCAAACTGAAAATGTGCAAGTCTGTAATAAATATGTTCAGACCGAGGCACTATCTTCTAGCAGTATGGCCAACAAAGAGACATAGACTGTAGGCACTCAACATTGTAATAAGAAAACCTAGGTAGATATTCAACCCAAAAATGTTTTGATAAAAAAATACCCTGGTATAGAAAAATTCTGAGAGGATCTGGCACAGGCTCAGCGGGCTAGAGAAAAGCTCGAAGAAGAAACTGTTCCTAGGAAGAAATACCAAGAGTTACAGCAGCAATTGAAGGACATCAATGCATCAGAGGCATAAGCCTTCGATAAATGTCGAAAGGCAGAAGAAAAAGTTGAAGAGGTAAGGAAAAGACTACGAACAGTCAGGAATCAACCGGATACTCTCTGTTCTCTATATACAGATGTTCTAGCATGTAGGTTCCCTGCCAAAAATTATGCTTTGTTTTTGTTAGAAAGATATTTGCAGTTAAAAATTAAAGCTGTTAAGGCAGGAAAACCTATAGAATTAGAAACTATAGATGAATTTATAAACTGCTGCAAACTCTATGGAGTCAAATTTCAGCACTTACTCTGTGAATTTTATTTGCACAATTTTATATTGGCAGAGGAAATCAAGACAAATCCCAGTCCTTTTGTGGGTGATGTCCAATATCAAGCATTCATTTCATTTGCTATTAACCAGTTAAATTGGCTCAAGGCCTATAACACTTTTCAGAGACAAGAAAATGGGTTAGACCTTTGGGTTAGGGGTTAACACCCATTACAATTATGGGCTAGGCAGAAAAGCTTAATGACAAAGGAGGGTGTGATCCAGACATTGGGACCCATCCACAAAGCAATCGTCCTGGATGGGGTAGAATATTTTCTGTCCATCAGAGACCAGGCCGTAGTAGCAGCTAAACTCCAATGGAATATTTCCAATCGGAATATTCAAGATAGAGAGCCATTCAATTATAAAAATTTTGAGTTAGTTGCCAACCGCCTGGTTATCTATAGTAACCTCATCTTGAGGGAAGGTCCGTATTGGTTAGGTTGTAGATTTTGAAGCCCTATCATCTGGTATCTTGCAGCAGATTATAAGGCCAAATATGAATTACTTGAAGGGCAGACAAGGCATATTTTTGAATTTTTAGCTGCAAATCATGGTTTTATACCACTTAATGAAAAACCCTCTCCAGCCTAGTCTCTAATGCTTTACATGTAAACTATGATTTTCATGAGGACATGAAAAAGGGTAAGCATGGGGGTGTGTTGAGCATTGGAAAAGGTATGAATTTTCCATGTATTTCTTTATCTTTTTCCTTTAATCATAACTCCTTTATATTCTAGAATGGTAATATATTGAAGAATTATAATAGAATTAAGGATATTAGTGATTGTTGCAAATTGATTAAAGATTGTCTTTTCTTATATGCAGAAAATAGATGAAGTGGGAAGCCACCATTCGGGGGAAAAAAACAAAGTAGAAATAACTGCTGTCCCTTCAACAAAGGACCATATCCAGACAAGAAGGTCGAGATCGGAGCACACAGTGAAAGGAAGGAAAGGAACAACGCGACATCAGTGCAAGAAGACAAAATGATAACTAAAGTTAGAAGATAGAGAGAATCCCTCAGCATTTCTCGATCCTGAGGGATCGCTGCTCAAAGCTTACCTGTCTTTCTTGTTTCGTCCACTGGCTATTATAAAAGGACAACGCTTGTAGAAATCGAGATATGTAATGTATAATGTATGATGATTATTCAGACTTCCTGTTGTATTTTCACAATTTCTCATCGACTCTCGTTGGTTAAAACAGAGTGCGATTACTTGTAAACTCTGTTACATATGATTAATATATAATCCGGTTGTCATTCCATTATTTGATACTGAAGTAGTTCGGCAGTGCTTCACTAGTGGCTAAGGGCCAGGCCCTGGTGGATCCACCTGCTATCTGTACCATTACTTTCTGATTCCAGTCATGTGATGGTTTGCTTTAGTTCTCATTTCCTTTAAATCACATTGCTTCACAGTTTCCATATTGTATAGCTTACTGTTTCAATGTTTTATGAAATCGGTTTGTTGCATCAATTGTGAGTGAATTGCGTTGCTATTCCTTTTCAGCATAACAAGATTATTTATTCCTCTGTAACTTGTATTGTTATGCTTTTCAGATATAAAGCTTCGCTATTTATATTTTTCTGTTCATTTCCATTAGATAGATCTGCTGTTCATTTCCATTAGATAGTTTGCTGTTCATTTCCATTAAATAGATTTGCTGTTCATTTCTGATAAATAGCTTTACTGTTTATTCCTTTCTTGTAAGTATTTGGTTTGCTTTAGAATGTTATTGCACAGAGTATGTTTATTCTATTTCCATTAGCAACATTATTGTATCATTTCCAATTAGTTGCTTATTGTGGAGTGTAATATCATCAACTGTAAAGGACATTGGCTATTACTATCTAAATCCTCAGATTGGAGATCTTGTTCATGCTTGATTTCATTTACATCAGTTGACAAAGGAAATAGTTATTACTACTGCATCCTTGAATGATGATTGCCGAGTGAGTGATTGTATTTTAGAGCTTTAAGTTTCATGTCATTGCAATTATATTTCATTTTCAAGCATCTGTTTACTCTTATATTTGAAACATTGTACTGCAAATTGGAGAGAATTACTCTTAGATTAAATTTCCGCCTCAGATTGAGTACACTCTTGAGATAAAAAATCGTACCTGGATTGATAGTTAATGTAGGATAAATAGGAGTTAAAAGACACCTTTTATACCTCAACAAGGATCTAGAAAGAGCATGGTGAATTCATGGTTTCTTTCTAAACTGAAGAATTAAAAATTATGAATGTTTACCCAAAACAAAGCATAGAAATTATGGATTATGTTCATTTAACTTGAAAACATTCATTCAATAGAAATGAAATGATGGATGAAGTAACAAAAAATTCTAAAATATGATCACAAAAGAAGAAATTGAAACTAAACACAGTACCACATGGATCCCATAAAAATAGCTGCAAATTTGATTAATGTTCAGGCCAAAACTTATACAAAAATATGTCTATTGAGATGCCAAAGCTCCGAGTGAATCCAAACTCTACAAATGACTGAGAAAATACATGATATAGACCTCAAAACCACTATCCATAGCCTCAGGGAGTCGAATCCATGAGATAGGGATTAGTTTCACCTACTCCCAAACAAGAAACTGAAGACTAGGAAGACCCAACAATTTGCCTCTAAAAGAGAGGAAACTGATTCATTTGACCTCTAGAGGAATTATCTGATGTATCTACCCTAGATAATAATAAAAACATGAAATTTACATTTATCTTGACCTTTTACATCAGTAACTTCTAATTTCTCAAGATAAAAATTCAAAAAGTCAAAATTTGCTGAAGATGATGAAAATTGCATTTTCCTGGCAAAAGCACAGCGCCATGACAAGAAAAATAACCTCTTTTGCAAGAAACTTTTGGAGGGCTTCCCGGTGTCCAAATCAGCTCCATGATATCTCATTGGAAACATATCTGAGTCTAGTTTCCAAATATTCCTCTAGTTTCCAAAATGGTGTCCATTTCCCTATCAAAAGGTAAATCTCCCAAGACTATTAAAAGCGCAGCCCAAAGTAAAAAAGGAGGCAGAAACCTGAAAATTTGGTGGGTTTTTGCACTTTTGAGGGACAAGTTCTCCTCCAAATTTTCTGAAACTTGTTGGGGTTGATGTATTCATCATTCTCAACATGATGGTGGTGGCCAATTGTCCATTGGAGACTCCAATAAAAATCACAGTGCCAAGGGCGTTGCATATTTGGCAGATTTTGTGTGTGCCAAAATTGCTCAAAAAACCAAAAATGCACTAAAGTTAAAAATATGCCAAAAAATTTCCAAAATTGTTAGGTTGCTTGCTGATAAAAGGTTTGAGTCATGAAGAGACACCTCAACAGGTATGTCTGACCTCTCCTTCTCCTTTTTCTCGGTCAAAGCTTGAATTTTTGCATGGGCTCGTTTGAGCTTGGCCCTTGCAATTTTTTTCCTCATGACACCTCTGTCCTCCTCTTCAGAAATTTTGAATTTGAAGGCTTTGGAAACCCTAGGGTAAATGGAATGAGATGAGGGGAGTGAGAGATGAGATGGCTAGCTTAGGAAAATGGAGGGAATGAATGTAAATAGAAACCTAGGTCTAGGAAGTGGGGATAGGTCTTGGAAAAATTAGGGAGATGGGGGAAGGGGTTATTGAAATTAGGGAGGTGATAGGGGATCAAAATGTTTAAGGGATTATTACAGGGTTGGTAGGGCTACCCAGGAAATTGAGATGCCCAGGACTTAGGGTTTAGGGGAAAAGGGATTTAGGGAAAGGGATATGGTGTTGTAGGGAAAGGAATAGGGTTTACAGTGATGTAGGAAGGGAATGCGAGGTTTATGGGCACCAAGTTGGGAATAAAGAGTGAATTTAGGGTTTGTAGCTAGAAAAACTTCCAAATTTTCATAGAAACCAAAAACACCATGAAATTTCTCTTGAATACTACAAGGAGGTGGAAATTACACGTTACTTACTTGCCAAGAGGTGTTGATAGTATTTGTAGAAGGTTTGAAGAAATTTGGATGAGTTTTGAAGCTTGTAGAGAAAAATGGGCAAAAGCACAGCACCAAGACACAAGCGCAGTGCCACTCTACAAAACCGCAGTGCCAATGTATTTTGGTCTGATGTTTTCGGGCAAAAGCACAATGCTAAGACAAAAGCGCAGTGCCACTATAGCACTATTTTGAAGACCACTTTTGGAGCTCTTTCCAATGTCCAAATTGGGCCCAGGATAGCTCATTGGAAATATATTGAAGTATAATTTCAAAATATACCTTTGGTTTTCTTATTGAAGTTGATTTACCTTGTCAAAAGGTTATTTTCCCGGTACTGGTCAAAACGTGATGAATGAGGGTGCAAAAATGCAGAGTGCTGGTGCAGGAAAGTTTTGGAGGCCTTATTCAACTCCAAATTGAGCTCATGATAGCTAATTGGAAATATATATCTGTTTATTTATCATTTGAATCATCAATTAAGTCATTTTGACACTCCAGATATGATAAAACGTGATTTTCCCAAGGTCACTCCAGAAATGCAGCAAACCTCTTGTAGCACCTGTAATTTTGACATTTCTCAAAAACCATGATACCTGTGTAAAAAATGAAGGAGGTGTTTATTATTGGACCTATGATGGACAAAAAAATCTCTCACTTTTTTCAAATTCATCTCTGTTTGGTCAGAAACATTGTTTGAAGTAAAACTGGCCCTATGAGTGGCAAATGGTTTGAATCTTGGAAAGACTTCTCAAAAAATGATGGAGACATGATGTTAATGAGTTTGGAATGACCTCATACTTAGTAATATAACCTACCTTATGGATCCTCTACTCATATGTCTCTTTTTCATAGCAAACCCTAGCTCAGTTGGAGAGGAAATTAGGGTTTAGTGCTTGTGAACAATGATGACTTGGGCACCCTTGGGAAAAGAAAACTACCTTTGAAATTTGATGTGTTTGCATGTGGATTTATGAGTTGGTAGCCTTTGGGGGGCTGAATAATTATTAAATTTGAACTAACTGATTCAAACTGACTGAAGAAAATCATGAGTTTATTCTGGGTCACCTTCACACCTTCCACTGCCCTTTATTGAAAATGAGACAATGCAATGATTTGACCTAATGAAACCCTAGTGACCCTATGAGAAATGAAAGAAACTGACTCAATAAGTGACTTTGATTAAAAATGAAATGAGATAAGCATGATGAAGACACGGAATAAGGTCAGCATGCATATACTTGTGAAGGAAAATGAGACACTTGACAAGGACAACCATGAGTGGAACAATTTTATATCATGAACTAATGGAATGATTGAAAATTATTTAGAGTGGGACACCTAAGATGCACATGAAAAATGTTTTTTGATCCCTATTGGAAGTATGCAAATACTGATACTAACAAAATGAACAAAATAAATTCAAAAAAATTCACAAAGCTTTCAAAAACTATTGACAAAGCTTTTGAACAAAATGGTTGTAGAGACGACCTCTTATTCAAGAAACCTTTTGCAAAAAAAACCTTTTGTGCTTCAAGGATTTCCTATGCAGGTCCTTTGGGTAAGGAATATGCCTTCATCCTTTCTTCCTTCTTTTCCTCTTCTGGACTTAGCTAACAGTAGCTTTCGCTTCACCTCTAGCAAACGCAAGCAATAGTCAGTTTGAAAATAGTCAAATTATTTAACTGTTTAAACACATTTCAAGTCAAACAAGCAAGATATTGCTCTGTCAATCAAGAAACCAAGTGCTCTGATACCAACCTGATCTGAAAATGGGTTGGATAACTTGTTATGATTTCAAGAACCTCCCACTCAGTTAAACAAATAAAAGATCTAGCTTGTACTTGACTTTTGCGGAAATTTTTACTTGAAACAGATGTATGATTTTTAACTGTTTAAGTGTCTTAAGTCCATTTGTTTTTACAGAAATTAAACACGTGTAACAAAAATATAATGCAGCAAATAAGCATCCACACATAACATCAAAATTAATCTAGGATTTTACCCGAATATTGTGGGCTACGTCTCCTTGAGCTCTTGTCATCTTGACTTGGCTCTTTGGGATTATGGAAAAAATTATTTTACAAGTTCCACCCTTAACTCCAATGGTTACTGAACTGAACCAATGGGCTTAAAATACCATCTATATCCCTGTCATGGTTGTCATCACTCTGCAAACAGATCTAGGCTCCCTTAGACTTGATTCCTTCTCTTAGTGCTCTCAGCTACACTGAGCTTCTCCATGGAACTAACTCCTTTAGAATTCAAAAAATTTCCTTGAAACCTCACCTAATATCTCCAACACACATTAGACACCAAAATTAACTGATCGATTTATAAAAATGAGCATTGCATCGCCAAACGAGGCCTCCCTCCACGGTTTTCCCTAGGCTGCCCAAAACTTCCCTGTAGCTTCTCGAGCTCTAGAAGTATTCAAATGACTCTGAAAATCACTTCATTGGATTCATAATGCAAAAAATAGTTAGAATAGACTATTGGTTCACTGAAATTGGCCTCTGACTGCTCCAGTTTCGCCTCCAACACCTATTGGCACCCCTTGGCACTCGAGTCACTGAAAAATTCTATGATGGGTTCTTGATCTCTATAAGTCCTCAAAAGATTCTGAAACCTCCATAAATGGATTCATAAGTATCAAAAAATTCATAAATTACTATTTTTTTTGCTGCATAAGGCCTCTAGCTACCCTGGCTAGGCCCCGAACTACTGCTGGCACTTGCTGGCCCTAGTGGCCCCTGGAACTTCACTGAATTTCAGCCTTCAAAAGTCCTCTGCAAGGTCTAAAAACCACACCATTAGTTCCAAAACATCTGAAACGTCCAAAATTGACTATTGGAATTCTAAATAAGGCCTCTAGCTGCACTGGCTAGGCCTCAAACTATTGCTGCCCCCTGGTGGCCCTAGTGGCCCCTTGAAATTCTCTGAAGAAAAACCCTGCTCAAAAGTCCATGATGGCTCTAAAAACCTCACTAATGAGTATGGAATGTTGGAGATAGTTGAAATTAACTATTGGCACTCCAAAATTGGGCGAATCTAGCTCAAGATAGAGCCTGAACTCATTTTTCCCAATGACACCCAAAAAAGCTCCACTAATTGTGGAGAATTGGCCTTAACTCCAGTTAGATTGCGCATAATATCCAAATTTAGGGGCGTGCCAATATCTCCACCAGGAAAACCGCAAACTTAACCGTAGCATTTAGCTTTAACTTTCGGGGTGGCCACATGGCCCCCATACCCCGCGGTCATGTGGGCGGTTAACGTAATAAAAGGCGGTGACTGCGCGATTAGTTAGCCCTGACCGTTGACATGTTTCCACACTTAAAATAAAATGCAGAATGGTTGCAAATTTAACCCTTGGACCATGGGAAATGGTCACTTGGGCTCAGGGCTAGCCCCTCCAGACCCCCAAATCAAAAACCATATAAATTTAAATAAAACTCGCTGGCTAATAAGGTTAAGAAACAACTGTAGTAGACTTGGTTAAGCTGCCGGCGTGCTGTGCAAGAGGTCTCGGGTTTGATCCTCCAACCCTCCAAATATTTTATATGACCGAACCTGGGCCACATGGCATCCTGTGATTGGTTAGACCAAAACACGTACAAACCAACTGCAAATTATATGATGGCACTTGTCAATATCCAATTGGTCCGAATGGAATATTTTGGGGAATATTCAGGGGAATGTTCTGAGGAATATTCCAAGAATATTACCTGGAATATTCTAGGAATATTCCCTAAAATATTCTCTTTTTAATTTTCCCAAATCCAAGTCAAACTTGGTCAAAGTCCAAAAATTGCAGTTTACTGGACTTTTCAAACTGCGATAAATTCTTCATACGGTGTTTGTTTTTCGAACCGTTCATGGTGTCGGAATCAGGAAGACGAGATCTATTTGGTCACTCAGGTTAAGCACACTCCAAACACTTTTATTTTTGAGCTATCACATAGGTCTATGATCCAATTTTGATCAGTGGAAAAGGGGAAAAGATCGACGGTGTCAGTTGACAGAAGAAAATAAGCAAGGAAGGAGTGACTCCGAGGAGAGAGAGAGTTGGATAGAGGGTCAGGGTCTGGGAAGAGCTTTGCGGAACCTGTATGTACTGGATTGAGATGTATTGAACTTTGCGGAGTATGTTTTGTAATGGTTTGAGCTAATTTAATAGAAACAGATTGATGATGTGTTATGTGCCATGGAATAGTTGATAGTTGTTGATTATTGTATGTTTAGATATTTTAAAATTTTAATTTGATGCTCAAATTGTGTATGGATGAATGCTAACTTGTATCTTAGTTGATATATGATAAATGTGCTCTGTATGAAGTGATGGATGACTTACTGCTAGTAATATCTCTTCGGTGTTAATGGTCTAGTTTATAATCCCAGTAAGGTCATGACACGCCTCGGGTGAGACTCCTTGCTCTCCTGAGCAGGGTGAAAATGCCAACGTTTTCCCAGACTACATCAGAATCTTGTTGGCTCTAAGCTTGAACCTAGATCTTTCCCAAAGAACTACTTTTTCGCCAAGAAATGGTTCCATTGTTGGGACCTGAAAACTCATCTAGAAGCTAGATCCTGGTATTGAGGATCTATGAGAGAGAATTGCATAGCTGGTGGGACAATCATGTAGATCAGTTCATATCGCAACAAGCGGAGATTCGAAAATAGAGGGAAAAGAATATCAAGGATCAAGTTTTGCTTTCTGACTCAACGAGCGACTTGTATGAAATTTTCTAGGGAAAATTTCCTGAAGATCTCCATAACTAGTTGCAAAGACTCTGGATCAAGTGACTTCGTGGAGGACTGCGTCGATCCTGTCACAGTTGGACGCATAGAGATTTAACAACACTACATAGGTTAGATACAAATCTAATCCGAGCAGTAGATTTTTGGGTACAAACTATCTTGGAGGGGTACATTATAGAGTTTGCAGTCGAGTGCTACCAATATTTTACAAAATCAGAAGATATATTCAAATCTGGGTTGCGGGGAAAGTTGTTGAAGGAAGTCAAATTGTGGATTGAAGCTTTAATGGTGGATGAGGGCCTAATGCTGTTCCAAAGCCCCAAGATGGAGACTTAAACCTCCAGTACTGGGGGAAGGAGTAGAGGCAAAGATGCTACAAACAAGGAAAAAGGGGGAATAGGGATATGGATGCCAAAACCTTCAGTAGGTTGAGAGAGTGGAGAGCACATCAGAGGGTGAAAATTGCTAAGAAATGGCGGGAAAGAGAAATACGAGAGTTTGAAAAGAAATAAAGGAATCAATAGATCGAGGAAGAGGCGCCGCAGATGATAAAAGAAAGAGAAGGTCAGGTGGGACCCAAAGGAATGGAAGGGTCCGTCAAGGAAGTTAGGAAAATTCATAGGAGCCCAACCCAAAGAGAGAAGGGAATGAAGTCCGGTGAGGAGGAGGATGCGTGCCCCAAGGAAGAGTCCAATGTGGAGCAGCATGTTGCGATGGAGCAACTGTTTCGAGAGAGGCTGAAAACCATAATGCAAGGTAATACTTGCTAGGACCTCATAATGTACCATTTTGACTACATATTTTTGCCACCTCTTTACTCTTTTTAGTCCATATCTAAAGTTTACATTATCATTCCTATCCATTTTTCCCAAAGGTATACAAAGTTCTTCTCTTTACTCTATGTTTAACTTGTTTTGCATATAATTCCACATTACTTTTATATTTAATCATTAACCGAAGATATACAGTCACTGAGATATCGCAGATAATCCATGATAAGGAACGTGTTGCTGAAACAGTCGACCCCATTGTTGAAACAGTCAATTCTGTTGCTGAAACAGCCAACGGACATGCAAATCCCATTACTGCTCGTGATTTGCAATTTCAAAAGTGTATTTGAAGAATGATGGCAACAAGATGAAGACAAGCAAGGAAAGTTGTTACATGGATTGTTCTGAAGCCAATATTTTTGTATCTATTGTAACAATATTTTGCTATGGAAGAATAGAAAGACCCTGTTTTAAAATAAAAGATCAGATTTGGATAAAAATAGGATTTCTCTGATGTAATTGTAATAGATGTCTCCTCTTTAAAAAGATGAGACATCATCATTAGAAGGGGAGTTAGAGACTGCGGGAGATACATTTTTTTTGAGCGGAAAGGAGCGAGGCTCCATTGTAATGTATCATTTATTTTGACAGATGAATAAAGGTTTCTTTTGAGCGCTTCAATTTAAATTCTTTCTTCTGGGGAATCTTGTGAGAAGGAAAGGGCCCGCCTTCATCACAAGATTCACCCGATTACTCCTGCAGTCTGTTAACTTCTTTATGATTTCGCACCTTAATTAAACACTGTTTGCTAAAGATTATTTATGCAATTTTGTGTTTCTTACTAAAACTCTGTTTTCCTTATTTACTACATTATTCTGTACAATTCGTTCTAAAGAAGCTGTGAGTTATTTTATTTCCAGTCATTTGTTTGCAGAATGAATGTGTGATAGTTTGATATTAGGAAACAAGTGCTGAAGATTCTTGTTTGGAGGAATAGGGTCCTGTTCTTCGATGGTTGATCTCTCTCTTTGGCAGTGTGACTGATAACAGGAAACAAGTGCTGAAGATTCCTGCTTGGAGGAATAGGGTCCTGTTCTCCGTTATGGTTAATTGATCTTCTTTTCTGCAGACTGATTTCCTTTCATTATCTTTCCTAGGATTCTTTTAATGAAGGTCTGCAACAGAGGATTGTTTCTGCTGTAACACAAGTAGGCTTCAGCTTTGTTAAAAGTAAGGTGTAAGCAGTGTGATTAATATAATTTTTGTAATTATTACTACAACCCTTCTTTGCTTTTGGAATTGAGCATATATAGTTTGTGATTGTCTTTGGAATAACAGACCTTCCTGGGTTGACAATTTATGTGGCACTTGAATTGTTAAAAAAATTAAAGCGACAATGGATTATGATGATAATGCTGTTCAACCTATTTTGACTATCGGACAAGCTTTGAGTTTTAAAGAAAACACAGAGGACGAAGTAATTAATAGTTTATTTGTGAACCTTCCTCTGTGGTTGCTGAAACTCACAATCAATTGATTACACTCTTTGAAACAAATACCCACGACAAGATTGAATCTGAAGATTTACCTCAAACATCAACCTCCATCTCCTCTAAAAGCATAATAGTGGAAATCAAACCTGGCAAAACACTGAACATAAATTCTGATCTAACAATTACTGAAACACAATAGTTAATGAAGTTATTACTTGAAAATAAGGAAGCATTCGCATGGGATTACACGGATATGAAGGGAATCTCTTCTGAATTATGTACTCACCGGATTTATATTAAGGAAGGGTGTCGACCAGTCTGTCAACCCCAAAGACAAATGAACCCTAATTTAAGAGAAATTGTGAAAGAGGAACTTCAAAAATTGCTTAATGCAGGATTTATATACCCTATATCTGATAGTGAATGGGTTTCCCCATTGGTAATAGTCCCTAAGAAAAATGGGAAATGGAGGGTGTGTGTAGATTATAGGGCTTTAAATAAAGCCACTCAAAAGGACCACTTTCCTTTACCATTTATTGATCAGGTGTTGGACAGTTTGTGAGGGAAGAAATTCTTTTCCTTTTTAGATGGATTCAGTGGGTACAACCAAATCAGGATTGCACCCCAAGACCAAGACAAGACCACTTTTACTAGTCCTTGGGGAACTTTTGCCTATAGAGTTCTTCCATTTGGACTATGTAATGCACTAGCTACTTTTCAAAGGGCTGTTATAGGAATATTTTCTGATATGTTGAATGAATCTATGGAAATATTTATGGATGATTTTACTCCTTATGGTGTGTCTTTTGAAGATGCATTACCGAATCTTGAGAAGGTTCTTAAATGTTGTATACAAGCTCACCTCTCCTTAAGCACTGAAAAATGTCATATGATGATGAGTGAAGGATTAGTGCTTGGACATTTTATCTCATCTCAAGGAATTCATGTAGACCCATCCAAAATACAGGTCATTCAAAATCTTCCTGTTCCTAAAACACAAAATGATGTAAGAAGTTTTCTTGGACATGCTGGATATTTCAGAAGATTCATTAAATATTTTTCTAAGATAGCTTCTCCATTATTTGTGTTGCTTATGAGGAAGCCTTTGTAGCACTCAAGCATCAGTTATCTATAGCTCCTATTTTGAGAGGACCTGATTGGGCACTTCCCTTTCATATATCTTCTGATGCTTCAGATACTGCAATTGGAGCTGTCTTGGGACAAGAAGAAAACCATCTTCCTTATGCTATCTATTTTATCAGTAAGAATATGACCCCTGCTGAGCTTAATTATACAGTTACCGAAAAGGAATTTTTAGTAGTAATTTATGCCATTAACAAATTTTGACATTATATCATTGGTTACTCTACTTTTGTCCATACTGATCACTCAGCTATCAAGTATTTAATGAATAAATCTGTCACAAATGCTTGAGTTACCAGATGGTTATTGTTACTGTAGGAGTTTGATATTACAATTCTAGATCGACTAGGTAAAGAAAATGTTGTGGCTGATTTCATTTCACGGTTAAAAACTGATAATAATATTCCAGTAGATGATTCCTTTCCTGATGAGTATCTATTTGCAGTATCTGCTCACTCTCCTTGGTATACAGACATTGCTGATTATTTGGTTTCAGGAAAGTTGCCATCACACCTGTCACATAGAGAAAAGAGGAGAATTGTTCAACAAAGTGCCAGGTATAGCTGGATAAGTGGGTGTCTTTTTCACACAAGACTTGATCATGAAATTCGAAGATGCATTAGAGAGGATGAGGTGTACAATATACTAAAAGCTTGACATGATGGCCCTTGTGGAGGGAATTTTGCCGATAAAAGAACAACACACAAAATTTTGAGGATCGGTTACTATTGGCCCTCACTGTTTAAGGATGCGAAGAAATATGTGCGGGCTTGTGATAGCTGTCAGAGAATGGGTCAACGCAATCATAGAGATAAAATGCCATTAAACCCCCAGGTAGTAATTGAGCCATTCGAAAGATGGGCTTTAGATTTCATAGGACCCATCAATCCTCCATCCAATCAAAGAACTTATATATTAGTCTCTACAGACTATATGACTAAATGGGTAGAGGCCAAAGCACTTCTTAGATCCAATGAAGAAGCTGTACTAGATTTCTTATATGAAGAAATCTTTATTAGATTTGGAATTCCTAGAGAGCTAGTTACAAATGGAGGACCTCCCTTCAATTCTCATGGTTTTAAATCTACCCTTCAGAAATATCATATTCATCATAGAATGACTACACCATACCATCCCTAGGCCAATGGGCAGGTGGAAAGCACAAATAAAGTAATAGAAGCCATTCTAACTAAAACAGTGAAGGATAACCAGAAGGATTGGTCACAAAGGCTCCCTGAAGCACTATGGGATTATATAACTACCTGGAGAAATACTACAGGATTTTCTCCCTATGAATTGGTTTATGGTAAAAGTGTTATTTTTCCTGTGGAATTTGAAATTAAAACTTTGAGAACTACCTTAGCTGTTAACCTTGATTTGACTAATGTGCAGACAACCAGGTTGCAGCAGCTTCTTGAACTGGATGAAAAGAGATTAGATGCCATTCACCAGACAACCATGATTCAACAACAAAGAACAAAGTGGCATGACAGAAACATTAAGCACAAGCAGTTCCAAAGAGGTAATTGGGCTTTATTGTATGACTCTCGGTTTGAAAACTTTCAGCGTAAGCTATGTACACGATGGTTGGGACCTTATGAAGTAGATGCTGTTTTTCCTAATGGAACAGTAAGACTTTTAACAATTGATGGTTCTAAAACACCTTTACTAGTAAATGGTCATAGGCTCCGCTTGTACCAGCGCCCTATTTCTAAAGAAGATTTTAAGGCCACTTGCATGACTGATGCATATTATCTTTTTCTAGGGGAGTCTTCTGCTCCTCACAGCATTTAATTATTTTCTACACTATATTTTTTTTTAGTATTAGATTAGATTTACAACTAATAATCCCTGTCAAGGGTTGGCATGTTATAATGGTATGTTGCAGATTAAGGAAGAATTCACCAAGGAGGAAATTGTCATCACAAGAAGATCTAAGTTTCAATCTGAAGAATTTTTTCTTTCCTCATCTGATTCATTTCCTCATTTCCCAATAACATTTCATCATCTATTCCCTCATTCTCCCTTTCCCTCTTTTATATCATTTTTCCTACTTTTTCTACCCACTGCTGAAACACCATTCTTCAGCTAGTACCTTCCCTATTCCTTACTGCTGAAATATCATTCCTCAGCAAGTACTTCTCCAATTTCCCCAGTGTTAAATCTTTACTTTTTAGCAACATCTTCCTTATTCTTCCCTTGCTGAAACACCACTTTCATCATCACGACATCCATCTTTCCATTGCTGAAACACCATTTTTTTCCCCTGCTACACAAGTTTTCCAGTACCCCACTTTTATTCTTCAGATCCCTTGGGTGAATATTATCCAGTATTGAGTAGATTCTAATATGCTCCTGTTTCTACATTTTAGAGAAATCTAAAGATTCTTCCATTAGTATTAAGCCACTATGAATAAGCACTCTATACTTCGAATTATAAAAACAAAGGTAAAATATAAGGTATGCGGATTTTTTATGTAATACAGTTAAATAATAGTTTAAAGAGAGGATCTTTCCCATTATGATCACAATCCCCGCACATTTAATCATCATTACATCACATGTAGGAGGGGGATTTCGAAAATTAAAACCACCATTCCACACCATACAATTCACCGTCACTCTTCATATCCATTAGTTCGGCCGTCATTGTTACTCCATATCCTCAGTATAACGATTATTCTGATTGAGCCTGCGATTATGCTCTCTGTTTCTGTATTTGACTTAATTTAGTAACCATGGGAGGTTCGGTTATCAGGCATGAGCCTGACTCAATGGCTCTTCTTCAATTATTTCTGGAGGCTTACCAAATTTTCCAGCAGGCAGGATGGGGCACATATTTTGAAAAATTGAGAGAATTTGACCCTCAGCAAGTCTTGGAGTTCGCACAGAACCTCCAGCAGGACCACTCCACAGTCCAAGGGGTCAGAATTTCAGTTATAGAGAATGATATCACCCAAGTCTCGGGTTTTCCAGTCACAAGAACTCGGTGGTTTAGTAGAAAACACATCATCCTAAATGTGCAACAGTAATTCCTTCTTCCAGAAGAACGTGTTGAGATCAAAGGCCGTGGCATAGGACTGCACTCACTACCTCCTCCGTGGGCCAAGGTAGCCGAATTTGTCAAGCATTATTTAACCTGCGAGGGGCGATATCAGATAGTTTATCAACATGACTTTGTTTTAATGGGCCACTTGCGGCATGGTAGACTACTCAACATTCCTTATTATCTGCTTGGATGTATTAAGAATATGTCATATTACTGTAGAAAGGTAAAATTTCCATTATTGTCCCTTACTCATCATCGCCTTTGTCAACTATTAATTCAGAGGGGTTTTGCTCAGCAAAACCTCCCTCTAAATAACTCACCCCTATTGCTTGACCATGAAGCCCAAATTCCCCAAGAAGCCGAGAATCCCCACGAAATCTCTAAAAGCTCTTATGAACAACAATTGGAGAATATCCCAGATTCTTTATCAATCCCATCCTTAGAACCAGTCAATCCAATTCACCCATCTTCAAAACTATTCCATTTAGCAAAGTCATCCCAGCCCACTGTTTATATCCCCAGTAATGACTCTTAGACTGAAACACCACCATGTCCTCCTATTCATAAAAGGAAGAGGCAGACTACAACCGCCTTTGTATGAAAAAGGCAAATGAGGGTTGCATCCAAAACAGTCACCTCTTCCGACAGCCCCTCTCCTAGGAAAGAATCTTCCCATAGAAAGAAAAAGAAAGCCACTGCTTTCCCTGCTTTTCTACCTAGGAGAAAAATGAAAACAACTCCCATTTCCCCTGACCCTGAAGCCATCTTGTTACAATTCCAGTCATCACCACCTTTTCAAATCCCGGAATCATTACCTGTCTCATCCTGTGGCACTGCTCCACAAGAACCAGTTGCCCGGGGTAATATGACATCATCTTCTACACAACCAGTAGCTGCTCCACAAGAACCAACTACTCACACAGTAGCTGAAACACAAGAACCAGCTGCTGACGTGCAAAAGTTAAACATCCAGCATGATATTTTAAGGAAACCGATTGTAGCTGAAACACAAGAACCAGCTACAGTGGAGGAACAACAATTAAATTCAGCAAAAGCACACGCTTCAGTCACCATAGCCTCTCTTTTAAAAGAAAATGAATTTCTAAAGTCAAAATTAGAAGCTTGCAAGAAAGAATTGATAATGGCAAGGGAAGCTTTTGATAAAGAATTGAATCTTTATACTTTGGCTCATACAACATCGATGCAAGAAAAACACTCAGAGAATGATCCTTATAAAGAGTACATGTGTTATCAGTGTGGAAAAATTTATCAAAACGCAGGATATAAGGTAGTTGAAGTACCAATGTCTGGTGCATCCATATCATCTCTAGTAAAGAGGGAAAACCCCACTGTCACACAGGAACCAGTAGGGCCCTCAAAGACTTTAAAGAAGGAAGACCCTACTGTCACACAAGAACCAGTAGGGCCCTCAAAAACTTTGGAGAAGGAAACTAAGGTACAGGTATCCTGCCCGACATTCACTGATTCTGCTACACAGACTATGCTTCAGCCCATTACCTATAATGCTGGAACACAAACTCCACCATGGAAAGAATTGGAAATAATGAACACGTGGAAGAAGCAGTATGCTGTGGATCAAGATAAAATTTTACAACAACATAAACTAGTCTGGAAAAATAAAATGTACTCCAATTGGGAAAACTGGGAACAGACACTCCATCAACTTAAAGATTCCAGGAAAGAGAATACACAATTAAAAGATAAATTAATCCTGATGTTTCAATTAGTGCAAAAACTACTAGCCACCAAGAAACCATGTGTGAACTATTCTTTGTATCTTTCAGAGCGTCTTGTTTATTTCCAGTTGAACGCAATTAAGGATGGAAGACCTTATGAGTTGCTCACAGCTAAACAATTTGTTAAAACATTTTCTGAGGCTTCCACAAGTGATCAACATTTGTCATGCAAGCTGTATCTTCATAATGAGGCAATGCCTGAAAACAGAGAACTCAATCTTAATCCTATTGTTGGTGATATACAGATTAGGGCGTTTGTTTCTTTTCTTGCAAATCAAATCACTTGGCTAACTACCTTCCTTGCAACCAGGCACAATGAGGATAATCGCCTTCTTTGGATAAGGCTAGAGCCTCGAAATCCGACCATTTTTGTAGCAGAGTACCATAAGTTTTTGCAGAAGCCAAGAATGACTAGATACATACAGCAATTGCAAGTCTCTGTACTCCGAGAATGTCATCAATCAATCAGGGTCAACGAGACGGCTGCTCTGAAGGCAAACACCATGTTCTGGCAACAGTCCTCCAAGGAAAGACAAGAGTATCACCCCTTTAGACCTAGTAATCTTGAAATTGCACTATCCATAATACCAAACTACATTAAATGTGTTCAACAGTGTGCTGAGAATTGGATAGGCTATCATTTTCACTTTCCCATTTTATGGATGCCATCAGAACGATATCAGGCTCATTACAGGCTGGCTAACAGGGATGAGGCAGAAGCATGGCAGAAATTTCAAAGTAATTAAGGATTTAGACCTTCGACAGATACCACCTTCCATAGTTATTGCTTGAGTAACTTGCATGCAAAGAGTCAGTATTCAGACTCCGATTCAGACTAAAATTTGCCTGAGGACATGCAACCCTTTCAGTTAGGGGGGACGTTAGGACCTCATAATGTACCATTTTGACTACATATTTTTGCCACCTCTTTACTCTTTTTAGTCCATATCTAAAGTTTACATTATCATTCCTATCCATTTGTCCCAAAGGTATACAAAGTTCTTCTATTTACTCTATGTTTAATTTGTTTTGCATATAATTCCACATTACTTTTATATTTAATCATTAATCGAAGATATACAGTCTCTGAGATATCGCAGATAATCCATGATAAGGAACGTGTTGCTGAAACAGTCGACCCCGTTGTTGAAATAGTCAATTCTGTTGCTGAAACAACCAACGGGCACGCAAATCCCGTTACTGCTCATGATTTGCGATTTTGAAAGTGTATTTCAAGAATGATGGCAACAAGACGAAGACAAGCAAGGAAATTTTTTACACGGATTGTTCTGAAGCCAGTATTTTTGTATCTATTGTAACAATATTTTGCTATGGAAGAATAGAAAGACCCTGTTTTAAAATAAAAGATCAGATTTGGATAAAAATAGGATTTATCTGATGTAACTGTAATAGATGTCTCCTCTTTAACAGGAGGAGACATCATCATTAGAAGGGGAGTTAGAGACTGCGGGAGATACATTTTTTTTGAGTGGAAATGAGCAAGGCTCCATTGTAATGTATCATTTCTTTTGACAGATGAATAAAGGTTTCTTTTGAGCGCTTCAATTTAAATTCTTTCCTCCGGGGAATCTTGTGAGAAGGAAAGGGCCCGCCTTCATCACAAGATTCACCCGATTTCTCCTGTAGTCTGTTAACTTCTTTATGATTTCACACCTTAATTAAACATTTTTTGTTGAAGATTATTTATGCAATTTTGTGTTTCTTACTAAAACTTTGTTTTCCTTATTTACTGCATTATTCTGTACTGTTCATTCTGAAGAAGTTGTGAGTTATTTTATTTCCAGTAACTTGTTTGTAGAATGAATGTGTGACAGTTTGATATCAGGAAACAGGTGCTGAAGATTCCCATTTGGAGGAATAGGGTCTTGTTCTCCGATGGTTGATCTCTCTCTTTGGTATTGTGACTGATAACAGGAAACATGTGCTGAAGATTCCTGCTTGGAGGAATAGGGTCCTGTTCTCCGTTATGGTTGATTGATCTTCTTTTCTGCAGAGTGATTTCCTTTCATTATCTTTCCTAGGATTCTTTTAATGAAGGTCTACAACAGAGGATTTTTTCTTCTGTAACACAAGTAGGCTTCAGCTTTGTTAAAAGTAAGGTGTGAGCAGTGTGATTAATATAATTTGTGTAATTAATACTACAACCCTTCTTTGCTTTTGGAATTGAGAATATATAGTGTGTGATTGTCTTTGGAATAACAGACCTTCCTGGGTTGACAATTTATGTGACACTTGAATTGTTAAAACAATTAAAGCGACCAACAATACTATTCCCCAAGTTTCAAGTAGCACTAGTCCTAACCTTCCCCTGTTACTTTACCATCCAACTGATAAGTTCTTGATAAAGTTACGAGAGTCTAGCGAGTTGTGTAGTATTCAGTCCACAGTACAGATAACTGCTAGCACCAGTACTAGTAGGAGAATCTCTCAGCCAGGAAGTAGAGGTTTCATATTAGTACCACCAAGGCAAGTAAATATGGCAGGATCATTTACCCGATACCTGGAATTTTTAGGAAAAGGTAATGATGACATAGAACAACATTGGTATCTGTGTGAAGCAATTTGGAGAGCTTGACAGACACCAGATGTAGTAAAATTAATTGAATTTCAAACTACATTAATATAAATAGCTTTATGTTGGTTCATCAAATGGTCAGAGGTACACTAGAACACAACAATAGATGATGTTAAGAGGGAATTCGTCCAAGAATTCAAGCTAACTCAGACGAATCAAAAATGATTGTTTGAACTATGGGAAATTAAACAGAGGGAAGGAGAAACAACTTGGGATCTAATGAGAAGGTTTAAAGACGCAATTGGAAAAATAAGCTACCCAATTGATCCAAACCACCAACGAGACTGGTTCATTAAAGAACTCCTACACTTGACAAGAACACCTTTGACCCAACAAAATATTTATACCCTTCAAGATGCATTAGAGAAGGAAATGAAAATAGAAGCAATGGCTAGATACTCGTAGGAGTTAAGAGGGGGATAAGTGGTACAAGATCCGTCCATACTGCGACTACAACATCAAATAGCCAGTATGACAGAGAAAATAAAATATATTTAGCCAATGCGACCCGCACAACCCAATGTATGGTGTACACATTGCTTGATGAAAGGACATGTAGTTATGGAATACTCGAGGTTGCGGGGAGCCAATGTTGGGACATCGGCGACTGGAGCACAGGGGGCCCTGCCAGTTAGAGGAGTTGGGCAGGTAAACACTCAAGGGTTATACCAACCGCAACCCCACTTCCTAGGATTTCCTAATCAACATAATCAGGCATCAGCAGTGTTATCACCCTAGTAATTTCCTATGTCGTGGGATTTTGATTTATAGTTAAAGAAAACTAGGGGTAACCAAAAACCTACATTAGAAATTTAGGATCTAGCCTTCCTAAATTTCAGAGAGGGCTCTCTCTTTCAGATTTAACTTTGTTTTGAATTGATATTTTAGGCTAGGTATAATTGGGCACTTGCTTTTTTTGTTTGGAAATTTTGGTGGGAAATAAGATTACTTGGAGACAAATTAAAGAGGGATCTACTAGTCCATTGGGCTATGGAGTCAAGATGTAGCAAGAAAAACTGGAAGGCAAGGCCAAAAGGATGCTAATGTACTCAGGGAAAGGTAGATAACCCTCATAGACTTGAATAGTTTGATTTGATGAGATGGCTTGCTTTCTGGATAAAGGGCAGTGAAGGATCCTTTGATCGGGAAAAAGAGGAAGGAGGCAGGGTCAAACGGGACTGGGAGAAATTAAGAATTCCTAAGTCCGGAAATCAACATAAAACATTGAAATGATCAAGTAGTTAAGACAGGGAGTTTTTACACTTATCCTGAAATAATATTCCTAATTAATCATTTGGATTGAACAACATATATGAAATTTAATGAAACTTCAGAAGAGGAAACAATGACAGTATGAAATCACTTTACTCATTAGCTTATCGCATGAATCCTGAGTTATGAAGTCCAGTTGTCTATTGTCCAGACTGTTGCTATGAAATCAACACATAAGCCTCCAAAGTACCAGCAAAATTGTCTATAATAATCTCAACAACTTTATACCACACCAAACACTTCACAAATTGAAGTATTTATACCAATGCTTATTACAAAATATCCTAGAGATATCTAGGAATAACTATAGGAAAATAAAATATCTTAACACACTAAGAGGGCCAGCTGCTTAACAACTTAAGCAATCTATCCTCTTATCTAGAAATAATAGGACTATCTTATCTAATTACAACAGTTTTTCAACTAGGTGTACATGCTTGCTGGCATATTTGGAAGATATTTGTTTGTAGATTGCTTGATTGATACTCTTTCACTTTATATCCTTTAACGTTTCTTTTCTTCCTGATACTCTTTTACTCTGTTCATCTGTCACTTTATTGCTAGTAAAATGTAGAATTTACCATAGTAAAAACTAGCTGATTGTTTCTGCTCGGATACACTTTGACCCTGTTACTTTGATCTGATACACTTTCAACTGCTATTTTTACCTCTTGACAGCTAAAAAATGAAATTTTCATTGTGGTAAAAAACTGTTCCATCATTTCTCTGTCTTGCTTGAATTTTCTTTTTACTCTTTTACTGCTATAAAAGATTCATATCAGCAGTAAAAATCCAAAATCAAATAAACTGTTTTTTATTCTTTTCTTCTTAACTTCACTGTTTTACCTGTACTTTTTCTGCTGTTCTGCTCCAATGTTGCTATATTAAATCTGTGAACTCCTGACACTACTGATCACTTGGTATTTTCATACTTTTCAACTTTCGATAACTTTCATCAGTGTTAGTATGAATCTTTTGTCGGAAAAAGACCACTTTAGCTACGCATAACAAATAGCCCTAACATCAATTATGGCTGCCAATATCTTCAAATTTGCAGTTAGTTGATCCAAATAAAGCTGCACAAATCCAGATCTATGCATAAAAAGACATTAAGCAGTAAAAATGAAATGTTGCTCCATGCATCCAATAGATAAGACAAGAACAATATGTTTGAAAGAATTTTTATATTAAAGGGGCACCTGAGAGGAAAACAAGAAAGGTGTTTCCAATTCTCCTCAATGGGATGGGTTCTTGAAAGTCCTCAGCACTTCAGATCTAAAATTTCTCTCTCTTGTTGGTGTAGAAAACCCAGACAAATATAGAACTCAAAGGTAGCTCACAAAACAAATAATGGAGGATGTGACAATGATAATGGCTCAAAGTCAAACCAAGAGTATAGATCCAGAGTGATCTAACATACAATGAAAGGTGAAAAATGAATGAGAAAACCCTTCTATTTATAACAAAATATTGGGTCATTCTAGATCTTGGTGTATGATTAAAATAATATTAACCAAATCTAGATCCACCTTTTATGGAATATTTTATTATATTTGTTGGAGGGAAAAGGTATTTGATTTGGGTCAAATCCCTTTATTTGTAAATAATAAATAAATAAATGATTTATTTATTATTTTAAGGAAGTGGTTGAATGATAATTAAATAAATAATAATTTATTTAATTATTTATAAAGGATTTAGTCATATTTAACAAGGAATATTATTTAAATAAGATTTAAATAATTATTCCTAGAAAATAATAAGATAAATAAGGATTTATCTAATTAATTTCTTGTTTTGGGTTAAATATAATTTGGAATAATAATTAAATTATTGTTTAATTGATTATTCCATGAGGAAAATCAAACAAATAAAGATTTGTTTAATATTTCCTTTTGGGGTTTCCTATTTGGACTATAAACAACTTAATAAATGTGTTTTATTAAGTTATTTTACATAGCGAAAGCAATTTTACTTAGGGTAAAATTGGTCTTACATGGTGTACTTGGGTCCATCTAATGATAATATGTTAGATGACCAAAAAATGGTGTAACAATCAGCATCAGTGTACTTTGAGAAATTTGGTTTGACAATGAAAAGATGTTTAATTTCATTTTGTATAAAAAATAAGTCTTCAAAGTACTCCAAGACAACTTTAACAGTTGGGGAACCTTGTGGCAGAGGCTTATTTATTTGTTCTTTGGCATGGGCTCTGATCTTCTTGTCATAATCTGTTTGAACCATTAGCTTTTCATTAAAGCCATGAATGTCTGAGAGCCCTGCTTGTCTCAATATTGTGTATTTTGCCAAAAACTTTGTTATTGACAAATTCATGGCCTCACACTTTTCCTTCAAATTTTTCATTATATTCCTTTTATTTAGGACCTTTTTGATTTGAAGAATTGTTTCAGTCGTATCTTGTGTTTTCAATTCTTCAAGCTCCTCTCTGTTTTTGCTGTTTAAAAATGTAATAAGATTTAAAGCTTGAGATGGTTTATTAGCAAGTTCTTCCTTTGTTTTCTAAATTTCCACCTGTGCTGCCTTAAGTAGATCTCTCTGCTCATATATGATTTGAATTGAAGGCCATTGTAGATGTATGCCTTGAATTATGTTTGTCCAAAGATAGTTCTTGATGAAGGACACCTATTCACTGAGATTTACTTGTTGCTGCAAGATCTTTACTTGTTCTTCAAGTCTATTTTCTCTTTGTTCATGTCCTTTTGATGTAATCAATGTATTCCTGTTTGATGATTCAAGAGTTTGAATGGTATTTTTCAAATTTATTATCTCATTATTTTTTAGGGACATCTCCTCCATGGCTTTCACTATATCTGCTGCTTCACCTGCTTGATGTACCTATGTGGTGGATGATCCTGTGGTAGAAGTATCTACAGATTGCACTGACACTGCAGTTTCCAGTGGCACTTTTGGGGCTAAATGTTCTGCCAATGTGGAAGGGACAACTGTGCTAACTATAGGAATAACAGTGGAAATAGATTGCACATTAGCTTCTTTTGCTGCTTCTTTTTCTTTTATAAGGATGTCCATCTGATCTTCCATCTCTTTGAATTGGGCAATCAGTTTTAGTATTAACTTGGCCATTTCATCTTTTTTAGTTTGTTCTTGGAGGATTACCTTTGCTTGAGGATGTTCGTTTTGAGGAAGTTTTAACTGTTTCCTCAAAGCAGTGATATCATTATTCTTTTGCTTTATCAAGGCATGAGCAACCTGTATGTTTGATTGATCTACTCCTATCTGAAGGACTATATCTTCTAAGGACTTAATCCTTAGTTCTTTTGCCTGTAAAGAGGCTTTGTCTAGCCTCATCTAGTCCTGCATATTAAAAATGGTGTTTTGCAATTGAGTAGCACTCCTGGTCTTATCCACTATTTTTGAATATAGCATTTCAGATGTATGTCTATGAAATTCAATTTGATCCAGCTCATGGATATTCTCTGAATCAACTTCAAAGTTTATTTTGCTGTAGTCTGAGACTGTATTTGGATCTGCAACATTTGGCTAGAGGTAGGACATGATAATTTTATTAGTAGAATAATCAAATGCTGTTAACAATCTATCCTTGTTACATGGATTTTCTTTGAGAAATCGAGAGTAAATTTCTCTTTTGATCTCCTCATTTTTCTCCTTAATTTGTTTGTACCTTTGTTTGATATCTGAATCTTTTTCATCAACTATTTTGGAGGAAGAGGGAATTTCAATATTGACCTGTTTTTCAATCATCTGACTGTCCTGCTCTTGTGCTGCATCTTGTCCTTTCTGAATTTCTGTTAAAATTTCAGTAACAATTACTGTGGCATCTTCTTTATCTACCTGCTGATCATCTGTATCATTTATTTTAATAGCCTTTTCTTTTTCATCAGTGGTAATATTAGCCCTTTTATTGTAAATCGGTTTGAATTTGTTATCAGAAATAGTTTCAGCTGAATATCCTTCATCATCTTTGGCTCTTTTGTTTGAAACTTCTGATTGTTTGACAAATATTATAGCCTGTGAATTCTCTGCCTTTTTCTCTATTTCTGTATCATCAGTAGGAGCTATCAATGTGTTTTGCATCCATTCCATTTGATTGGAAAACCTCTCAATATGTGGTTTTGAGTCATGTATAAAATGTTGAAGCTTGCATTTTACCCTTATAGCACTGAGGTAACCTTGGGGATCATAATTCCATTGAAAAATCTCTTGAAACTGATACTCTAATAATTGTCTAGATATTTCTTTCTCAACCTCCCTATTGTTTACTATGAAAGGGCCAATATGGCTCTTCAATTTAAACTGAGTCTTTCTTTGATGCCATGAAGTTTATAGCATCTGCATTTAAAACCGCGTTGGATTGGCATGGTAAGCGGTTTTTTGAAAAATGAACGCGATCAAATCATTTTCAGCCATGTAGCATAAGGTGGTATTTGAATACAACTTTTATCGCGTGAATTTGGACAAACATCGAGCGATCACTTTCAGAGCGCGAAAGTGAACGCGCACCGTTGGATTTTCTATGATCGAGCGAACGGTTGAGATCATTTTCAAAGTTATGGCGGAAAGTTGGGGTGGGACCCGGGGTGGCTATATGTGATGGCACGTTTGATATATAGCAAAACCTTTGTATAATTTTCATAATAACCAAAGTTCTAATATATGAAAGGGTTTATGCATACGCAGGGGTAATACATGTTTTGAAAGGGGTTGAGTGGTCTATATATATATATATATATATAGATAAAGAGTTTATATATATATATGGTAAATGGTGCGTGGGGCAGGTTAACTGGGGTTAGACTATGTAAAGCATGGGTTTTATATAGCGGATTTAAATGCATAGGAAGGTGATATTTACAAAGGTATGGGGGTTCTAAATTTTGGCTCAGATTAAAATTTAGAAAAAGCTCGGGAAATTTCTATTTTTTTTATTTAAACATATGTAAAACATGTTTAAAGCTTTTATTTGCTTTTTATTTTTATTATATAGTTATTTAAACCAAATCGGCTTAATAAATATAGGGGGGCGGGATATTTACATAGTGTTAGTTTAGCCAAAGTGGGTTTATTGTGGGCGTTTATTTAAAACATGTGGGATAATAAATTTGGCTAAAGATTTTTAAAATAGTGGGTTTTTAGGGGATATTTAGTTAAAGGGGAATTATATAAATATGAGAAGGTTATTTTATAGGGAATTAATAAAATAAGTAAGAAATTAATATGACAAAGGGGAAAATGAATACTCAAAATACACAATTATAACTAAGGAAAGTGAAAATCAGAGCAAATCTTTATTATCATAATTTTATCACTTTAACTTAGGATATAATGTCCTTTTGAGGGTTTTTATGCTTTATGAGATGTAGGAAGTTAATCAGATGGGGGATTTATGTATCATTAAGTAAAAATGGAGTCTTTACTTATGAAATTGCATGGTGATGAATGCATGAATGGTAGATGATGAAAATTTTGGGATTTAACATAGAAATTTAACACTTTCAACTAGCCAGTCATTGAGCCTTGGGTCCGGTCCCAACAGAAGTTAGAGAAATTCTCTGAGCCTCTTTAAATGAAAGTTTAGAATTTCAAATAGCTATGGGGGGGGGGGGGGGGGGGAATTAGTGATTGTTTCCCGGTGACAAATATTTACAATGATTTTCCCACCTTCTTCTACCTACCCAATCTTTAATCTAACATTTTTTCTTCCATTTGTGCAGGTGCATTTGATCTAGCAATTTTGAACATTTTATTCTTTTGAAAGCAGTAAAAACTATCTAATTATACCTTATTTCATCCAAGGACCCAGATTAAACTGTTGGGTTCCTTTTTACTCTATACCTATCTACTGAATTGTCAGGATTAAACTGTCTGACAACTATTTATTCTCTATCTAAAACAAGTAAATTGAAACATGACAAGTCAAGATTAAGCAGTTCAACTCATCATGGATTATGGCATTTATTGACACTATGCCATAACCAACTGCACAAAGTAAAAAGTAGTGGCATTTATACTTGCACACTTTCATGTTTTATTCATATTTTTTCTTTTGGGGTATGTCATTTTTTCTAAGTCCTTTGATTTTTCTTTTAGGACTTTTACCCTCTTTTGATTTTCTATTTTTTTCTTTTTTTTTTACAAAATATGGGAAAACAACTTGCAGAAGGCAAAGTATGTACATATTTACAAGACTATCAAAATTCAATTCCAAATTATGAATCCTATATTTATAGGACCCTAACAGCGGCTTCACATGGGGATGGCATTTCCTGGTGAAATGTCAAGAACTCTAAGATCAGTAGCCTTAAATTTTTAACCTTGATGATCCTGTAACTGTCTTTTGATTTCTGCAACAACTCATACTTATGATATTTTACTCTTAAGAGCTTAGGGCCTTCACTCCGGGCTTCAATTTTTGAAAAGAAAACATCCAATCCAATCTACTCACTTGCAATGAATATTTACAATGATGTAAAAAAGGAATCAATCTGGAACTAGATGTTAGTTAACTCAAAAGAATAGTAGTGTTTAAGCATCTTACCATTCACTGGTCCTTCTGGAATGTCTGTTCCATCCAAATTTTGGATAAAAAATGCATTATTACCTCTGTACCCATAAATTTCATAAGGTCCCTTCCATAAAAAGTAAAATTTTCCATGTTTTCCCTTTTCCTCTCTCATGGAATCCCATTTTAACACTATCTCCTATGTAAAAATCATCCTCCTTACTCCTTTTATCAAAAATATTTTTGATCTTATCATGAATTACTTGAGATTTTTCATATACTTCCTCCCTCGTCTGTTGTAAATGAATGGTTTGATTTATTCTCCGTTGAATGTCATTAATCTCAACTTATGGTTCCTGAATAATCTTCATTACTGGAACTCCCAATGATTAAGGAAAAAATGCATCTATTCCATAAAATATCTGGTAAGGTGAAGTACCAATTGAATTCTTGGTGGTAAGTCTATCTTCCCATAGGGCATAGACCAACTTTTTGTTCCAAGTCTTTTTGTTTTCTTGAAGTAATTTTTTGATGATGTTTACCAGGATTTTATTAGAGGATTCTGCTAAGCCATTACCTTGAGGGTAATAAGAAATAGAGTGGCCTAGGGTAATGTGATACTTGTGGCAAAAGGCAATCATTTTCTTGGATTTAAATGCAGCTGCATTATCAGTAATAATTTTGTGTGGGCATCCAAATCTAGATAAAATATTGTTTTCAATGAAAGAGATTATGACTGAGTCTGTGGCTTGCCTAGTAGGAATGGCTTCTATCCACTTGGTAAAATAATCTGTGGCAGTCAAAATCCATTTATGCTGTCTGAAAGATGGGGGATGAATTTCTCCAATGAAGTCTAAACCCCATTGTTGAAAAGACATTTCAGTAGAAATAGGTTTGAGTGGTAAAGGTAACAACTTCTTTTTCCCTTCAAAAATCTGACATTGGTGATGAGAGGTAACATATTTTTTGACATTGGAAAACAATGTTGGCCAGTAGAAACCATCTCTAAGAATTTTATCTGCTGTACTCTTCCAGTATAAGTGGCTTCCACAATCACCTGCATTAAATTCCTTAAGAATCTTGTCAGCTTCTGATTTCAGTAAACAATTCAGTAAAATCCCACTTTGTTCTTTTCAATAAAGCATTTTATCTAGAATACGAATATCTCATTTCTTTAAGTTTGACAAATCTAGCTTTAGTTCTAGTTAAAATAGGAGGAGCTTGTAAATGTGTGAGTACAAAGATAACATCATAGTACCATGGTGAGTTTAGAAAGGCCTCATTGATCAATGGAGTCGCCATCTCTTCTTGGTCATCAATTTGTGCAATGAAATTTATATCTAAGGAATTACAGTTGGATTCAACCATTAATCTGGCTAACCCTTGTCCTTTTATGAGCTTAGTTGGTTTGATTTCGATATCATACTCAAGGATAGTGGCAATCCACTTTCCTCTTCTACCATCTGGTCCATCCTGTGTAAGAATATCTTTGACTACAGAATTAGGAACATAGGCTATAATGTGAGAGTAAAGAATGTAAAATCTAAAATCTTTTATGGCTTTAACCAAGGCTAAAGCTTGTTTTTCCATTATGTTGTATTTTAGAGTTGCATCTCTAAGTGTTTTATTGAAAAATGCTATAGGCTGTTCAAAACCTTGGTCATTTTTCTGCAAAAGAACTGCAGCTATGGTATGTTCAGAGGCAAATGAAAAGATGATAAAATCTTTTTTGAAGTCTGGGCTAATTAAGATTGGTGTTTTGGTTAAAGCATGTTTTATAGATTCAAAAGATTGTTTTGCTTCAACTATCCATTTTAATACCGAGTCTTTTTTCAACATGTTATTAAGTTCCTTTATGATTTCAGCTAGGTTAGAAATAAATCTTCTTAAAAAATATATTTTGCCTAAAAATGCTTGTAACTCTTTGATGTTCCTAGGTGGGTGAATGTTTATTATGGCTTCAATTCTTGCTAGATCTATCCTAATACCTTCCTTGGAAATTATGTGTCCTAATAATTTACCTTATTCAAGTCCAAAAAGAATCTTTTTGGGATTTAAGGATATACCATATTTCCTACATTTAATGAATACCTGTCTCAAGTGATCCAAATGTTCATTATTAGATTTAGAAAACACAGTAATATCATCTAAGTAAATAACCAAAAAGTCATGGATTTCTTTAGCAAAGGCTATATCCATAGCCCTTTGAAAGGTAGCTCCAGCATTCATTAATCCAAAAGGCATTTTCACATACATGAAAGTGCCCTAAGGAGTAGTAAAGGTTGTCTTGAGTTGGTCTTCTTTCTGAACAAGTATCTGGTTATAACTTGAAAAACCATCCAATAAAGAAATTCATGAAGATCCAACTACTCTCTGCAAGATGTGATCCATCTTTGGAAAAGGGTAATTATCTTTCAAAGACACTTTATTGAGATTTCTGAAATCTACACATAATCTTATTTCTCCAGTTTTCTTCCTAGTAGGTACTAAGTTAGAAACCCAATTAGAATATCTGATTGGTGCAATTATTTGGGCATCATACATTCGTTTGACTTCTTTCTCGATCAAAGGTAACAGTATAGGATTAATCCTTCTTAATTTTTGTCTAAAAGGTTTCTGGCCATCTTTTATAGGAATCTTATGTTGAATTATATTTGTGTCATAAGCCTTTAAATCTTCATAACTCCATTGAAATACATCTTGATATTCTTTCAACAGATCAATGTATTTGACTTTTCTTCTTGTGGTAAATATTTAGACAACTTTATCATTTTAGGATGTAATTATGTTCCTATATTGCACTCCTCAATATCAGATTTGAATGGTTCCATTTTAGGCTTTTTGGGCACATCATTGGAATCAAACAAGTCTTCTAAAGGAGTTAAACCTTTAGGTAAAATATTATCTTTCAATTCTAGCATGTCTATTTCTTCTTCAATTATTTCCTCTATGTCTACTTTTTCTAAGTTATCTATATCTGATTGAGAAAATATTGTTGGATTTTTATACTTATGTACATCTACACTATTTATTTCACAGTTAAAATTATCATCTACATTACATTCTGAATCTAAATTATCATCAGTGTCTATCTTACAGTTTTGGAATTCTTCCTTGTTGTTCAAAAAATTGAAAATCTGTTCCTCTTCAAAGAAAATCTGCCAGTATTTAACATTGTCAGCAACAATGGGTCTATATTTTACTTCAGCAATATATCTATGTGTTGGTTGAAAAGGTAAATTACATGTGCTAGCAAAAGTTGCTAGGCAATGTGCTTGCAAATTTTTATTTCTGGGAATAATAGCAAACTTAGACTCTAGTAAATCATCAACCAAGTCAATTACTGCATCTCTATATCTGGCTAATCTAGGATTATGAACAGAATATTCAGTGTTTATTTTCTTAATGAATAATTCTGAATCACCCATGATTAAAATACTTTTACCTCCTAAGTTCCTAAGTTTATGATGATTTGGAGGCCTAAGATCAATGCTTCATACTCTGCCATGTTGGTGGTGCATTTAAAGTTGAGTCTAAAGGCACGTCCTTCCGAATGAATGGTTTCCATGTTGTTGATCCATACTCTAGCTCCTACCCCTATCTTCTTCACCGAGCCATCAAAATATAAGTGCCAAAGGGCTTCATGACCAATATTATCATTGTTTGGTTTAGGTTTTCTGTCAATCAATTCAGTTTGGATCTCATTATCATCTGAGTTACATAAAATGAAAGAATATAGATCAGTTGGTGTTGAGAAAATTGGATAATTGATTGATCTCTCAACATTGCTAACCATGTATTTCATTAGAGTTTCTCTCTAAAGTTTTTTGGGCTGTCCAAATACTGTGATAGTAGCAAAACTCATGTCTAGTTGTAGAGATCCCTGCAACTTAGCTCCCCATGAGCAAGAAAGAAGCATACCATACTTTGGTGGGATGTCAGCTACTACAATATCCATGATCATACTTTTACCCGAGCATTGAACTAAATTGACATACAAATCTTTTATCAATCTAATGCACTTAACTTTAGAGGAATCAAATGAGAACAAGTGTTTATATGGCCTAGTTATTTCTAGATTCAGAGTTTCCATAATAGATTTTGGAATTAAGTTATGGGAAGCTCCTAAGTCTAACATTGCATTGTGTAATATCTGATCGTGAATAGTAAGACTAATGTAAAAAGGAGGAATTGATCCATCAACATGTGTACCATTTACATCAGGACCAAAAATTAATTCAGGCTGATCATCATTTAGATTAATTGAATCCTCACCATCATTCATTTTTAAAGTTTCATTGATTGTTGATTTATACAAGTCATTCTTTACCAATTCTGTTAAAGGAATTGGTATTTTTAACTTGGATATTTCAGCTTGAATGTTGAATGCTAGTTGAGATTTACTAATCTGCAGAAGTTCATCTTTTGTGATTGTTAATTGAGTGGGTTTTTCTCGAGGTTCATCAGTTTTACCTTTAGCTTGAGTTGTTATTTTATCTTCTGTTTGAGTTTCTTGATTTTTGTTGTCTTTGATTATTTTTTCATGAACAGTTTGAGTGGCAGCAGAGGCTTTGTCAGATCTGGAATTTTCAGCAAAATATTTAGGATTTGATGATTTAGAGTCAGTTGGATTCTTCTTTGGATCAGGAACTGTTGTTTTTGTTGAATTAGTAGCCTTTGTAGTATTATCCTTTTGGGCATCTTTGGAGGATTGAGCCACTTCATCAGTGATATCAACAATCTTTGGACTAGACTGTTTTTTAGGACTGGGTGAGTTTGAATTTTTCTTATTTTCTCTTGGAATAATTTGCAAAATTTTTGTTTTGGGAGCCTATACATTCTTTTTTATTTTTATTTTGTTGAGTTGGAGCATTGTTTTTTGTATAAGGCTCATTTTTTTTCTTGCTTCTGAGGTTATACTGGCTGTGAATTTCATTAATTGCGAAGTTATAACCTTGCTTATAGTCAAAGGATTCACCAGATTCTACTTTGAGCTGTTGAAGCTCAAAGAGTTCTTGATCCTCCCGAGTGAGGAAAATTGTATTGCTTTCATCTATCCCCATCACTATATTGATGTCTTCCTCATCCTAAACATTGTTTTGAGAACTTTCAGCATAGTTCTCCTGAAATGGGGGCCTAATGTTTTGATCTGGGGAGGGTTCTTTACCTTTTCTAGGATTGTTTTTTTTTTCTGTAGTTGGGATTTTTGATTTGGGGTTGGTTATCCCATTGTGGTTTTTTCTTAATGTTGTCTAATCTCTCAACTACTCTTTCTAAAGTTTTAGAAAAAATATCAAATTTACCATCTAAGTTTGAGTTCTCTTCTTTGATTGTGACTCTCCTTTCATTCCTAAGTCTGGCTTTTTTGGCTAGGATATTAATTTCTACACCAACAACATCTAATTGCATCTGTTCTAATGTTTCAGCATTTCTTTCTCTTAATTGGTATGCCATATCTGGATCAAATCCATCAGGAAATTTAAGAAGTACTGAATAGGGCGTAGGTTTAAGATCAATAGGGATGGCATTATAAATACTGTTATATTTGGTGCAATAATCCTGAACAGACTCATTAGGAGCTCTTTTTAAAGCATCAAACTCAGACAAAATTTGCAGGGGATTCTTTTTCTTTTCCCATTTATTTATGAATGCTCTATGAAATGCAGCTAAATTTGATATACTACCAGCACCTAAATTTCTAAACCATTTTTTTACTTCTCCAGTTAAACTTTGAGCAAACAACCTCATTCGGACATCAGATTCATCTATCTCATAAATTTCACAAAAATCAGTCATTATAGTGACATGTTGTTGTGTAGTATATTGTGAAAAATTATCAAATAATGGGATATCCTTTTGGTAATTTTGGGGCATATCATGGAGATTTTGGGGTAAAACTAGAGGGGCATATCTTGCAGCCATGATTTGAAGTTTTCCTGAACTAGGAGGTATAACAGTGACTATAGGAGCAGTGCTGGATATAGTAGCTGATGTGCTGAAAGCTGTATTTGAAGAACTTGGAAAAGATGTTGGTATATATATGGAACTCGATGGAAAAAATGTAGTGCTTATAAAACTGGTGGATGCAATGGATTGAGTGAATGATGGAAATACTATCCTAGGCTGCAAAGGCAACCAAAGAATAAATGGTTCTGTGGATGAACTTGCAGTGGCTTGAGGATATGATGAAAATATAATCCTAGGCTGCAAAGGCAACTCAAGACTAAAAGGTTCTGTGGGTGAACTGACAGTGGAGTCTAAAAATGAAGTGGCAACATACAAAGTTGAATCTGCTGCTGGAAAGATTGTTGTGTAATTGAGAAACTGGAGGCTTAAAGTGAGATAAAAATTGAGCTAATTTAACAGCTTCATCAACATATTTAATCCATGTAACATTAACCCTTTCTACTGGACTTTGAATTTCAGATTTGTCTGATTTTATTGATGCTGAAATAATTTTATGTTTCTCATTCACAAAAGAAGTAAAAATAGGATCTATGACAGTTTCCTTTAAATCAGTTTCAAATTTATTTCTAAATAATGAATTTTCAAACTTGAAATCAAAATCAATATCGGTTAAGCTCACTAATTCTTTGGGTATTGAATTAGCTTTTCTTAAAGGCACTTCAGCTTCTAAATTAACAATTTGTTTTTTCTTTTTATTTTTTCCAATCTGTTTTGGGTTATCTACTATTACTGCAGGCTTAGGATCCAGATTAGACCTTGTATAGTAGGTTTTCCTAGAAGCCATAATGACTATTTATGAATACCCACAACCTTTAAAGTTAATCTTAAAGTAGAAAATATAGATTTAAAAATATTCCTCCAAGATTAAATTTAAAACTGGAGAGTGGTTAGTTCCCCAATATGGTCACCAATATGTTATCACCCTAGTAATTTCCCAGGTTGTGGGATTTTGATTTATAGTTAAAGAAAACTAGGGGTAACCACAAACCTACTTTGGAAATTTAGGATCTAGCCTTCCTAAATTTTAGAGAGAGCTCTCTCTTTCAGATTTAACTTTGTTTTGAATTGATATTTTAGGCTAGCTATAATTGGGCACTTGGTTTTTTGTTTGGAAAGTTTGGTGGGAAATAATATTACTTGGAGACAAATTAAAGAGGGATCTACTAGTCCATTGGGCTATGGATTCAAGATGAAGCAAGAAAAACTAGAAGGCAAGGCCAAAAGGATGCTAATGTACTCAGGGCAAGGTAGATAACCCTTAGAGATTTGAATAGTTTGATTTGATGAGATGGCTTGCTTTCGGGTTAAAGGGCAGTGAAGGATCCTTTGATCCGAAAAAAGAGGAAGGAGGCAGGGGTCGAATGGGACTGGGAGCAATTAAGAATTCCTAAGTCCGGAAATCAGCTAAAAACATTGAAATGATCAAGTAGTTAAGACAAGAATTTTTTACACTTATCCTGAAATAATATTCCTAATTAATCATTTGGATTGAAAAACATATATGAAATTGAATGAAACTTCAGAAGAGGAAACAATGACAGTAATAAATCACTTTACTCATTAGCTTATCGCATGAATCCTAAGTTATGAAGTCCAGTTGGCTATTTTCTAGACTGTTGCTATGAAATCAACACATGAGCCTCCAAAGTACCAGCAAAATTGTCTATAATAATCTCAACAACTTTATTCCACACCAAAAACTTCACAAATTGAAGTATTTATACCAATGCTTATTACAAAATATCCTAGAGATATCTAGGAATAGCTATAGGAAAATAAAATATCTTAACACACTAAGAGGGCCAGCTGCTTAACAACTTAAGCAAACTGTCCTCTTATCTAGAAAAAATAGAACTATATTATCTAATTACAACAGTTTGTTGATTAGGTGTACATGCTTACTGGCATATTTGGAAGATATTTGTTTGTATATTTCTTGATTGATAATTTTTCACTTTATATCCTTTAACGCTGCTTTTCTTCCTGATACTCTTTTACTCGGTTCATCTGTCACTTTACTGCTAGTAAAATGTAGAATTTACCATAGTAAAAACTAGCTGATTGTTTTTGCTCGGATACACTTTGACCCTGTTACTTTGATTTGATACACTTTCAACTGATATTTTTACCTCTTGACAGCTAAAAAATAAAATTTTCATTATGGTAAAAAATTGTCCCATCATTTTTCTGTCTTCCTTGAATTTTACTTTTACTCTTTTATTGCTGTAAAAGATTCATATCAGCAGTAAAAATCCAAAATCAAATAAATTGTTTTTTATTCTTTTCTTCTTAACTTCACTGTTTTACCTGTACTTTTTTTGCTTTTATGCTCTAATGTTGCTATAATAAATCTGTGAACTCCTGTCACTGCTGATCACTTGGTATTTTAGTACTTTTCAACAATGTGCTTTGAGAAATTTGGTTTGACAATGAAAATATGTTTAATTTCATTTCATAGAAAAAATAAGTCTTCAAAGTACTCCAAGACAACTTTACCAGTTGGGGAACCTTGTGGCAAAGGCTTATTTATTTGTTCTTTGGCATGGGCTCTGATCTTCTTGTCATAATCTGTTTGAACCATTAGCTTTTCATTAAAGCGATGAATGTTTGGGAGGCCTGCTTGTGTCAATATTGTGTATTTTGCCAAAAAATTTGTTATTGACAAATTCATGGCCTCACACTTTTCCTTCAAATTTTTCATTATATTCATTTTATTTAGGACCTTTTTGATTTGAAGAATTGTTTCAGTCCTATCTTGTATTTTCAATTCTTCAAGCTCCTCTCTGTTTTTGTTGTTTAAAAATGTAATAAGATTTAAAGCTTGAGATGGTTTATTAGCAAGTTCTTCTTTTGTTTTCTGAATTTCCACCTATGCTGCCTTAAGTAGATCTCTCTGCTCATATATGATTTGAATTTAAGGCCATTGTAGATGTATGCCTTGAATTATGTTTATCCAAAGATAGTTCTTGATGAAGGACACCTGTTCACTGAGATTTACTTGCTGCTGCAAGATCTTTACCTATTCTTCAAGTCTATTTGCTCTTTGTTCATTTCCTTTTGATGTAAGCAATGTATTCTTGTTTGATAATTCAAGAGTTTGAATGGTCTTTTTCAAATTGATTATCTATTTTTTAGGGACATCTCCTCCATGGCTTTCACTATATCTACTGCTTCACCTGCTTGATGTACCTGTGTGGTGGATTATCCTGTGGCAAAAGTATCTGTAGATTGCACGGACACTGCAGTTTCCAATGGAATTTTTGGGGCTAAATGTTCTGCCAATGTAGAAGGGACATCTGTGCTAACTATAGGAATAACAGTGGGAATAGATTGCACATCAGCTTCTTTTACTGCTTCTTTTTCTTTTATAAGGATGTCCATCTGATCTTCCATCTCTTTGACTTGGGAAGTCAGTTTTAGTATTAACTTGGCCATTTCATATTTTTCAGTTTGTTCTTGGAGGATTTCCTTTGCTTGAGGATGTTCATTTTGAGGAAGTTTTAACCGTTTCCTCAAAGCAGTGATATCATCATTCTTTTGCTTTATCAAGGCCTGAGCAACCTGTATGTTTGATGGATCTACTCCTATATGAAGGACTAGATCTTCTAAGGACTTAATACTTAGTTCTTTTGCTTGTAAAGAGGCTTTGTCTAGCCTCATATGGTCCTACATATTAAAAATGGTGTTTTGCAATTGAGTAGCACTCTTGGTCTTATCCACTATTTTTAAATATAACATTTCAGATGTATGTCTATGAAATTCAATTTCATCCAGCTCATGGATATTCTCTGAATCAACTTCAAAGTCTGTTTTGCTGTAGTCTGAGACTGTCTTTGGATCTGCAACCTTTGGTTGGAGGTAGGACATGATAATTTTATTAGTAGAATAATCAAATGATGTTAACAATCTGTCCTTGTTACTTGGATTTTCTTTGAAAAATTGAGAGTAAATTTCTCTTTTGATCTCCTCATTTTTCTCCTTAAATTGTTTGTACCTTTGTTTGATATATGAATATTTTTCATCAGCTGTTTTGGAGGAAGAGGGAATTTCAATATTGACCCGTTTTTCAATCATCTGACTGTCCTGCTCTTGTGCTGCATCCTGTCCTTTCTGAATTTCTATTAAAATTTCAGTAACAATTACTGTGGCATCTTCTTTATCTACCTGCTGATCATATGTATCTTTTATTTTAATAGCCTTTTATTTTTCATCAGTGGTAATATTAGCCCTTTTATTGTAAATTAGTTTGAATTTGTTATTAGAAATAGTTTCAGTTGAATATCCTTCATCATCTCTGGCTCTTTTGTTTGAAACTTCTAATTGTTTGACAAATATTATAGCCTGTGAATTCTTTGCCCTTTTCACTGTTTCTGTATCATCAGTAGGATCTATCAATGTGTTTTGCATCCATTCCATTTGATTGAAAAACCTCTCAATATGTGGTTTTGAGTCATGTATAAAAGGTTGAAGCTTGCATTTTACCCTTATAGCACTGAGGTAACCCTGGGGATCATAATTCCATTGAAAACTCTCTTGAAACTGATACTCTAATAATTTTCTAGATATTTCTTTCTCAGCCTCCCTATTTTTTACTATGAAAGGGCCAATATGGCTCTTCAACTTAAACTGAGTCTTTTTCTTTGATGCCATGAAGTTTATAGCATCTCCATTTAAAACTTGTCTCAAATATTCCAATGCAAAAACCTTGATGGTTAAAAATTTAGGTAACTTATATGGGGACAAATTTGTTCCAAATATTCTTAATTCTGTGTGTCTCTGATATAAGTACCAGTCTCCTAATTTTCATTGTTCAGAAAACTTTAATATTCTCTTCATTTCTTCACTCACTCTGGGCTGTTCAGACTTGTAAATCAAATTCATGCATATCCTGATGAATAAGTCTGAAAACTATTTATAACTGAATTCATTTCCTTCCTTTCTAAGCAAGGGTGTCAAAAATATCACTAATAGAGGCTGGCCCTCTACATCCATATTTTTCAGAGCAATGGGAAAATTCTCAGCTTGGAAAAATAGAAACAAATGGAATAGATAAGATGAATATCTTAAAACTCCTTCATTTGGCAATGTGGTCAACTGATGATGGATGATATCAGCAATAAAACTGGCAAAATCAAAGGTCATGGCAGGAGGCTGCCCAGGAGACAATGTAGATAGAAAACCAATGATGGATGCATCTGTAAATTCATCACTAAAGTATCCTAGTATAAATGACAACATAGAAATCACCTGTCTGGAAACTTCAACAAATTTTGAAGTGGAATAAGGAGGATTAGCCTTAGGGATTTCTACATATTCAGGCATGAAATTTTGAAAGACTGAAAACTTTTTAGGAAAATCCATTCCTAAGTATAATTGAATCAATGATTCAATAGACAAAGGTATTACTTTGGGATCAATTTTTAACTGAAGCATCTCATTTATAGATTTTGTTGTAATGGAAAACAAAATCTCGCTATTGGCATTCTAAATGGATCTCTGATCAGGAACATAATACTGTTGACACACTCTAACAAGTTCTTGGGTTAGATGAGTAATAGGAACTACATATTTGGGCAAATTGGATTCCCAAATAGGTATGTCATCTTGATTTTTATTCAAAAACTTATCATAACACCAGTTATGAATTTCTAGTAAATTGAATTCCAATACAGGGTCGGAAATCTTGTAATCTAAATCAGTCAAAGGAATGTTTTCTTTAGATGAGATTGGAGGTTGAAGGGGATTCATAGTAGTAGCAGTATTGGCAATAATTACTGGAGTTGGCTTATTGATTTTTGAAGATTCAGGCTTGGAAGGCTTGACTGTCATAACTTTAGCACCTTTGGGACCTCCAGTTTTGGATGTATTCTGCTTCTTTGTCATTTTTGGGGATAACTAAGCAAGATTATACTGTTTTCTATAGTCAATTTGAAACAGAGGGTAACTGAGCAGATCTGGGACAATTCTAGGAATCTAAGCAAGGGTTTAGGATAGAAAACACGGGTTTTCTAGATGTAGAAGGTTGAAAAAAGAGATTTTTGAATTTATTTGTGTTTTTAAACCCTTTTGAACCATGGAGTTTGTCTTTCAATGGATTGGAATTGAGAAATTGGCTAAAAACTTAGTTTTTTAGGAAAATGGAAATTTATGAGAAAAATTTGCGAGGGTTTGCCTTGTTTTTTCAAGGTTTGGGCACTTAGGACTGGAAATTCTATTCTCTGTAGCTTAATTGGTCTGATTTAATGGTTCAATTTGTGAAATTTTCTGGTCAAATTTAGGAAAATACCTAATTTACAGGTGTTTTGACCGTCAAAAGGGTTTCTGGTGGCTTCGGCTTTATGCTGGATCTTCGACGCTGCAGAGGGTAGCTTCAATGGTATTTTTATATGTAATCACAGTGGTAAAGTTCAGCTTTGGGGTTTGAAATTGGTCACCAGGGGCTTGAAATTCTTTAAACAATCGGGGCGGAAGTTTTTTAACTAGTCGGGGATACAGATTACGCATAATAATGACTTATCAAAGTTTAACATTTGAAAATAAATCATTGTTTTAGCATTAATGATAGTTCTATTCAAAGGCGGGAGTGGGTTTGGTTTTTCAATTGCGAAAAACCGCTGGTTGTTTTCGCATTGGATTGGCATGGTAAGCAGTTTTTTGCAAAATGAACGCAATCAAATAATTTTCAGCCACGTAGCATCAGGTGGTATTTGAATACAACTTTTATCGCATGAATTTGGACAAACATAGAGCGATCACTTTCGGAGCGCGAAAGTGAACAAACACCGTTGGATTTGCTATGATCGAGCGAACGGTTGAGATCATTTTCAAAGTTATGGCGGAAAGTTGGGGTGGGACCCGGGGTGGCTATATGTGATGGCGCGTTTGATATATAACAAAACCTTTGTATAATTTTCATAATAACCAAAGTTCAAATATATGAAAGGGTTTATGCATACGTGGGGGTAATACATGTTTTGAAAGGGGTTGAGTGGTATATATATATATATATATAAAGAGTTTATATATATGGTAAATGGTGTGTGGGGCAGGTTAACTGGGGTTAGGCTATGCAAAGCATGGGTTTTATATAGTGGATTTTAATGCATAGGAAGGTGATATTTACAAAGGTATGGGGGATTCTAAAGTTTGGTTCAGATTAAAATTTAGAAAAAGCTCGGGAAATTTCTATTTTTTTGATTTAAACATATGTAAAACATGTTTAAAGATTTTATTTGTTTTTTATTTTTATTATATAGTTAATTAAACCAAATCGGCTTAATAACTATAGGGGGGCGGGATATTTACATAGTGCTAGTTTAGCCAAAGGGGGTTTATTGTGGGCATTTATTTAAAACATGTGGGATAATAAACTTTGGCTAAAGGTTTTTAAAACAGTGGGTTTTTAGGGGATATTTAGTTGAAGGGGAATTATATCAATATGAGAAGGTTATTTTATAGGGAATTAATAAAATAAGTAAGAAATTAATATGACAAAGGGGAAAATGAATACTAAAAAAAACAATTATAACTAAGGAAAGTGAAAATCAAAGCAAAGATTTATTATCATAATTTTATCACTTTAACTTAGGATATAATGTCCTTTTGAGGGTTTTTATGCTTTATGAGATGTAGGCAGTTAATCTAATGGGGGTTTTATGTATCATATGAAATTACATGGTGATGAATACATGAATGGTAGATGATGAAAATTTTGGGATTTAACATAGAAATTTAACACTTTCAACTAGCCAGTCATTGAGCCTTGGGTCCGGTCCCAACAGAAGTCAGAGAAATGATCTGAGCCTCTTTGACTGAAAGTTTAGAATGTCAAATAGCTATTGGGGAGGGGAAATTAGTGATTTTTTCCCGGTGACAAATATTTAAAATGATTTTCCCACCTTCTTCTACCTACCCAATCTTTAATCTAACATTTTTTCTTCCATTTGTGCAGGTGCATTTGAGCTAGCAACCTTGAACATTTTATTCTTTTGAAAGCAGTAAAAAATATATAATTATACCTTATTTCATCTAAGGACCCAGATTAAACTGTTGGGTTCCTTTTTACTCTATACCTATCTACTGAATTGTCAGGATTAAACTGTCTGACAACTCTTTATTCTCTATCTAAAACAAGTAAATTGAAACATGACAAGTCAAGATTAAGCAGTTCAACTCATCATGGATTATGGCATTTATTGACATTCTGCCATAACCAACTGCAAAAAGTAAAAAGTAGCGGCATTTAGACTTGCACGGTTTCATGTTTTATTCATATTTTTTCTTTTGGGGTATATCATTTTTTTCTAAGTCCTTTGATTTTTCTTTTAGGACTTTTACCCTCTTTTGATTTTCTATTTTTTTTTTCTTTTATTTTTACAAAATATGGGAAAACAACTTGCAGAAGGCAAAGTATTTACATACTTACAAGACTATCAAAATTCATTTCCAAATTATGAATCCTATATTTATAGCACCTAACAAGCAGAATACTACGAAATATGCAAAGGTATTGTTCATCCTCCACAATTATGTCCAATTCTGCAAAAGTATTCAAATGTTCCAAACAATGTTTACTATGAGTTTTGTGCCTCAAAAACTCATGATAAATAACAATGTAGAGCCTTGGATGCATTGGCAGATCGACTGGATAGATCATCCTATAGAGTAAATCAGACTTCAAGAGGGCAAGGAGGGGGAGGAATGAGAGGTAGCAGAACAAGAGGAAGATGGCCTATAAGGTGTTATAACTGTGATAAAGAAGGTCACGTAGCAAGGGAATTTATGCTACCAAGGCGATCATGGTGTTCCCAATGCAGAGTTAATGCACATGCTACTGAAGACTTCCTGGATCTGATTAAGAGGTGGGAAGAAAGAACCAGGAAACGAGGAGACAACCTGGTTAATGCAGCACCAAGGATAGTAGAGACTCAACCTTCACAAAATGTAGCTATAATAACCCGAGGAGATAAGAAAACAGGGGAGGATGCATGAGAAACGAACTCGATAAAGTTAGTCAAACCTACATCCCCAAATAAGATTTTCAACCTAGACAGACAGAAGCAATATTTTAAAGAAGCGCTGGAAACATTATCAAAGCTAGGGAGTCATAAGAATATGGAGTTGCTGGAACTGTCCAAGGAAGGAGAGAAGATGATTACTACCGAAAAAACTATAGAAGAATGGTTTCGACTACTCCTGAAGATTGTGAATAATGGAAAGATGCTGGAGCAGTTGAAGCAAAATATATAGATGGTAGTCCGAGGAGGAGAAGGACATGAGGAATCAAGTAACACCAACTCATCTGAAAAATATATAAGAAGGGTAAAAATAAAGAAGAGGAGAACTGGAAAAGAGTTTTGTATAAATGCTCAAGTTGCGGGATTCCAAATAAGGGAAAAAATGTTAGATCTCGGATCAGATGTCAACATTCTACCCGGAAATACATGGGAAGCACTAGGAAAGCCAAAGCTATCATATTCACCCATACAACTAAGAATGGAAAACCAATACTGCATTGTACCAGTAGGGAGGTTGGAAGAAGTTGAGGTTGATTTTGCAGGAGTAAAAAATTATACAGACTTTGAAGTAATAGATATCATGGGGGACAAGGACCGATATCCTGCCTGGCTGGGAATAGATTGGTGCTTTGAAAATTATGCAATTATCGATTTGAAGAAGGAGATGATGATATTTGAATATGGTGAAGTCAGAGTGGTCCAACCATTGGATCCATATCAGGGACCTTGGTACATAGAAACTGTCGAAAACAGAGAGGACTCAAAAATTTTAGATCAACTCTACAAAATGACAACAGGAAAAAGAGAAGATTGCATTAATCCTACAATAGGAGGAAAAATAAGTTGGAGGAGTGTTCAGAGTTATGACGTCCGATCAGAAGTGGTCTGGGATGACTGAAAATAGGGAGGATACGAAATCAACACCAGAAGATGTGCCACTGTTCATGGGGTCAAATTGATTGGCACATAGGTAAGAGAAGACCCAACCCTTAAAAATATGCAAACTGTGAATACATTCATTAACAAAGTTGAATACAAGGTGCCAATAGGAAATAGAGTCTCTCTCAGGGACGTAGCATTACAATCCACTTCAACAAGATGGTGGGCAACCGATCGCAACTCTCTCGATAGGTGGGAGGATGTAGCCAAAGCATTAAGAACAATATTTCAGGCGGCTTTAGGATCGTAACCAGAAGAAAAGTATCGAGGAGACTCAGATCCATTAGTACATCTAAAAATCTATGAATGTAAGTGGAGAAAAGAGGATTATCCTAAACATATATGGGTACACAACTTCATACATTCACTGGACAACATTCCACAAGCTTGGTACCTGAAAGAGGAAAATAAGAGAGAAACAAACGCCTGGGAAATAGTTGTAGAAATATTTACTCAGAGTTTTTCTTTCAAAGGAGATACAGACCAAGTTCCGGAGACCTTACAAGCTATTAAAAGAATATTTATTTTCTAGAGCTTGAGGAAACAAAGGAAATATCCATGTCATATCAGAAAAAAAAATAATCAATAGAATGCAAAAGGATAGATTGGGAGATAGATGACGATGATTTAGAATAACTTCGACATCTATCCTTTGAAGAAAAGGAAGGGGAACACGAAATATAGGAGGAACCGACTACAGAAGGATTACACCTGTTACCCCTGAAGACAAAGAAACAGAACATTGGGAGCGAAGAAAAGCCCAATATTGCATCCATCAAAGATTATTGGGATACATAAGCCACAAAATAATTTTTTGATCTGCTACAAGAATACGAAGACCTATTCCCTTCAGTGGCAGAACTCAAAAGGAATTAAAGGAGATTTGGGGGAGATGCACATCATATTGAAACTTGATGTAGGAATATACAGGGTAAGTTTAGTAGATCAAAAACCAAAGGTCACCACTCTCAAACAGATCAAAAATCAGTACACCAGTATTATCACATGGTTAAAATCCTCGAAGAGGAAAACAGTCCATAGCCTGAGCCAACGCGGCCACTTCAGGCAATTTATTAATATAAAAAGAAAAGTTACATATGTTTCTCTCATAAATGGTTACCAGAAAAATGACCCTCCATGCTCTTTAAATAGAGATCATGGAGCAATCAGGTGCTAAGCCATGGATCAAGTTTCATTAATACCAAGGAGAGAGTGAACCATCAGATCACTACAAATCGTGACCGTCGGATTATAAGTTACGAATGTACATAGTAAAGAAACACACTTTACCTACTCTACACTAGACTGAGTTATTCTTAACTTTTTCCTATGTGTCGGAATATCCTAACATCCCCCCTTAAGAACAACTTGGGATAGGATTGAAGGATTTACAAAGGTGACACAAAAGGAGCCTATTTCCTATGTGTCGAAATATCCTAACATCCCCCCTTAAGAACAAATTGGGATAGGATTGAAGGATTTACAAAGGTGACACAATAGGATAAGGAAGGAGGCATCAAAGCCTATCCCCCCTTAATGATAACTTTCCTGAACTCCAAGCATGGATCAAAGTTTGGTAAATTTCGCTTCTGTGAGAGCCTTTGTAAAGATATCGACTACTTGATCATTGTTTGGACACTACTGCACTTCAAGAATGCAATCATGAATGAGATTTCTGATGAAGTGTATGTGGAGCTCAATGTGTTTCATACGGTGATGCTAAACTGGATCTTTACATAGCTGAATGGAACTCTGATTATCACACCAAATGTTGTTGGATGCTGCTTATGAAGACCAAATTCAGATAGGATCTGATGAAGCCACATGGCTTCCTTGCTGGCTTAAACTGCACCACGATACTATGCTTCTGCTGAAGAAAGAGAGATGGCACTTTTTTTCTTACATGACCATGTAATAGGTCATGAACCAAGAGTGAATACATATCCCGTAGTAGACTTTCTATCATCAGGGTCACCAGCCCAATATGAATCATTGAAACCAATCAACAATGGAGATGCTCCTGCACTGTAATGAATCTTGAACTGGACTGTACCTCGAATATATTGAAGTATTCTTTTAGCTGCTTTCTAGTGACTTTCATGAGGTTGGTGCATAAACCGGGCAACAAGACCAACAACAAAGGAAAGGTCAGGATGGGTATGGGTTAGATACAAAATTTTACCAACAAGTTGATGATGTAAGGTAGCATCAACTTCAGGGGTAGTACAAGTGACTGAAAGCTTGACTCTAGACTGAAAGGGAGAAGGGGTTGGCTTACAGTCTTCCATGTGAAAGTGGTGTAGAAGATCACAAGCATACTTGGACTGAGAGAGGGTAATGCCTTCTTTGGATTGCAAGACTTGAAGACCAAGGAAATAATGCAAGTGTCCTAAGTCTATCATTTCAAACTTCTTTTTGAGGCTAGACTTCACATGGTTTATATGGTTTGGATCACTACCAGTAAGGATAATATCATCAACATAAAGAACAAAGATGGTGAAGGACTTACCCACTTTCTTGGTGTAGATAGTGTTGTCAGAATGACACATAGAAAAGCCATTATCTAATAGAAATCTATCCATTTTTGCATACAAAGCCCAAGGAGCTTGTTTGAGACCATAGAGAGACTTCCTAAGGCGACAAAAGGCAGATTTAACATCCATATGATGGACTTCCCATAAAGGAGGCAACAAGCGAAAGAACAAGGTGGATAGAATTTATTTTGGAAACAGGGGAGAAGGTTTCAGTATAGTCAATGCCTTCAACTTGTGAAAATCCTTTGACAACAAGACGAGCTTTATGTCTATCCAATTTTCATCTAGTCCAAACTTTTTTTTGTAAACCCATCTGCATCTGACAAGTTTTATTCCTTTTGGAAGAGGAACAAGATCCCAAGTATCATTCGCCAATAAGGAATGCTATTCTTCATTCATAGCTTCATCCCAATCTGGATGACCGGAAGCTTCTTCAAAGGTGTCTGGATCAGGATTTTTTGGAACTTGAGAAAATAAGTAAGAGGCACTTTGGAACTGAGAACGTGTACATCGTCGATCTGCAGGGTCACCTGCAAGAGAACCTATTGCATCTCGAGTAGAGGGGACCCATATTGGAAGCTGCGGAGCTGAAGGAACATCTTCAAGATGTGGAAGAGGATTCTATCATTATCCAAACTAGAAGGAATGCTATAAAAAATAGAAGAGAGAGAGAGAGGTGGCACATATGCCAAATTAGGCTTGCAGGTCAAAGTAGGCACACCCACCGAACTAGGCTTGCAGACCAATATATTTTCATCAAATTTTACATATCTTCTAATAATTATATTTTTGGATGTTGGTTGAAGAAGTCTATATCCTTTGACATATTCAGAATATCCAACAAAAATGAAATTTTCACTCTTAGGTTCTAAGGCTTTATGTTTCGCATCTGGAATATGGGCCCAAGCATCACTTCCAAAAACACGAAAGTGAATTACATCTGGTTTGATTTATTATGTAGTTTGCACAATTAATTGCTTCCTCCCAAAAAGTGAGACCAATTCCTTTAGATTGAAGCATACAATTAGCCATTTCTTTTAAGGTGTGATTCTTCCTTTCAGCTACACCATTTTGTTGTGGCGTATATGGAACAATATGTTGCAATTGAATGCCATGCTCAGTGCAAAAGTTGATAAATTTACTGTTAACATATTCTCCTCCATTTTGTGATCTTAACTTAAGAATTGGATGTCCATATTGTTTCTCAACAAAGGCTTTAAAGGCCTAGAACATGTTAAAAACTTAACTCTTGAGTTTTAAGAAGTATACCCAAGTGTGTCTGGAAAAATCATCAATGAAAGTTAAGAAGTACTTGTAACTAGAGAAAGAAACAACAGGAAGTGGACCACATAAATCATTGTGCACAATCTGCAAAGGGGCTGAAGCGTGCCAAGAGGCACATTTGTCAAAACTATCCCGATGATGTTTTCCGAGTACACATCCGGAGCAAACACCATCTCGGCAAGATACCATAGGAAGACCCGTCACCATATTTTCCTTGCATAGAGTTTGAAGAGAGTGATAGTTTAAGTGACCAAATCGCTCATGCCAAAGTTTGCTCACTTCATCATTATGAGCAACAAAAACGGAGGGAAGACATGATGACCCAAATTTTTCAAACTTATACAACCTTGTGTAATCATCAAAAATTCCAGTAGCTAAAATATGTCTAGGATCTTTGAGGTCCTTGATTACAACATCATGAGGTGAGAATTCTACTATTTTCCCTTTGCCTGAATGAGTTATCTGATAAACAGATAGAAGGTTGCATGACAAGGTAGGAACACATAGTACATCATTAAACTGACCATTATCTAGATGAATGGTTCCAGATCCTATAACACTAAGAGATCTATCATCACCAACATAAATATGTTTGGTGTTACAATCATTTAAAGAAGAAAAAATGGATTTATTTTTGGCCATGTGGTAAGAATATCCAAAATCAATGAGCCAATCATGATAATGAGAATAAGAAGATACATTTAATGCATAACCAGATCTTGATGCTTCACAACCACAAGTAGAAAATGCCTTTCTTGAAGATGAAGGTGAAGAGTGCTCCAAATTGATGTTGTGCTTCTTCATTGCTGCTTCTAAGGCTTCCATCTTCTTAAAAAATTTGGACTCTATATGGTCATCATCATTACAAAAGTTGTAATGTCTAGCTGTCTTATTCCATTTGTTTTTATTTGCCTTATCATTTTGGTGAGATGATTTTTCAGTTTGCGGCTGAAATTGCTTAGGAAACTTGTTTGGTTTCGTACCATACTTTTTAGGATACGACTGCTTGGGATTCTTTTGATATGGTTGTTGTTAGGCCGCTAAGTATTTCTTATAAGTATTTCTAGAAGTGATAAGACCAAGGTGTAATAGTTTTTCTTGTTCTCTTATCGCAAAAGGAATCAAAAGAGGGGTTCTTGTAGGCGGTTCTTGAAGAAATGATGGCTTCTCTAGTGGAATGGAAGGTGGAAAAAAATATAGAGTATGCAGGGCCAAGTTTAGCAAGAATGGAATAGATGAGGCTACCATCGTCCTTTTTGACCTTACAACCTTCTAAAAGAAGTCTAAGGGTCTTGAATTTGGACAAAAAATCTTCAATGGAGGAGAAATTATTAGGGTCCAAAGTAAGCAACTCATTTTCAAGCTGGTGGGCCTTGATTTGATTTTGAATGCCAAAAATAGTATTTAGCTTTTTCAGGGCTTCATCAAGGGTGCCAATTTCAAAGATATGAAATCAAAGATCTTGAGAAATGGACATTCCTATCAACCCTCGCGCTTGATATTTTTTACTTTCCCATTTAGTGACTTTATCATCATCAAAAGGTTTAGTTTCTTGTCATGTGGTTATTCTATAAAGCCCTTTACTTCTAAGTATATCTACCATGTGAGGTATCCATTGGAAATAATTGGTGCTGTTAAGAATAATCATACATGCACTTTCCATTTTTTTAAAAACTAAAGCTGAAAAAAGCTGAAACTAACTGCTCCAATGGAAATATTAGGTTGATTAAAAAAAACGGCTCGAAAAACGGCTTGTGGATGAAGAAGTTATGCCTTTTTGAAAAAATTGAGTTGTAGATGCCGAATAGTTAGGGGAACGGTTTGAAATTTGATGATGAAGTTCAACTTTTAAAAAAAATCCCACCCCTTTGAATTTTCTTTTTTTACAAAAGAAGCTTGGGAAAGAGACTTGAACCCAAGACCTCTATTCTCGTAAACTAGCTTCTCACTAGTTGAGATAGTAAAAGGATTCTGTAATTGTTTGAAAGGCGGAAGGGTTTTTTTTTTTTTTTGTCTTCGGAGTGCATGCTTTTTCCTGCACAAAAACCTGAGCAAAAAAAAAAAAAAAAAACGAATTGCAAGCCTTACGGTATAACGTTAGATTTTTGGTTACCCTTGCCGGAAACTATCTATTTTTTTCACTATTTTTTATTTCCTGAGATCGCAAAAAGATGCAGGGAAAGAACATACGTAGCAAAAAAAATCCCTTCTTCATGTTTCTGATTTGCCGAGATTGCACACAGCACAGAGCAAAGAGAATACAGAGAAGAGGGTATAGATCCGAAAAAGAAATAAAACCTAAAAACCAAAATAAACAGAGGAAACCGAAATAAGTAGAACTATTAACAAATATAATTGCAAAACAGATAATTTGTACCTCTAGATCTAAACTGTCATAACTTGGGCAACTAGAAACCTTTTCACATCAAACGAAAGGGATTCCTCACTGTAATATATGCTCTGAACACAATAGAGCAGTTCTCTAGGCCTGAAAATGTACATAAATAGTAGATCTAGAAAACATCAATCGCATGCAGTCAAAACGGCTTCAGATTTGGATCAACAATGGATGCGACCCTAAAAATAGCTCTAATACCATGTAGGAATATACAGGGTAAGTTCCATAGATCAAAAACCAAAGGTAAACGCTCAAAAACAAATCACAAATCAGTACACCAGTATTATCACGTGGTTAAAACCCTAGAAGAGGGAAACAATCCACGGCTTGGGCCAATACGACCACTTCAAGCAATTTATAAATATAAAAAGAAAAGTTACATATGTTTCTCTCATAAATGGTTACCGGAAAAATGACCCTCCATGCTCTTTAAATAGAGATCATGGACCATTCGGGTGTTAAGCCACAGATCAAGTGTCATTAAAACTGAGGAGAGAGTGAACCATTGGATCACTACAAATCGTGACTATCAGATTATAAGTTACAAATGTACATAGTAAAGAAACACACTTTACCTAATCTACACTAGACTAATTTATTCCTAACTATTTCGTATGTGTCAGAATATCCTAACACCTGATGCCATGCCAGTAAAACATAGAACTTACTGCCTGAATCCAACAGTGAAAGAAAAGGTTAAATCAGAAATAGATAAAATGTTGAATGCAGGTTTGATCTTTCCAGTTGAGGAAGCAGAATGGGTCAGCTTAATAGTAATACAAAGTAAAAAGGAAAAATCATAAATTAGAGTATGTGTAGACTAAAGAAGTCTAAATAATGCATGTATTCATGACCCCTTGCCAACACCATTTAGTGACGAAGTTCTAGACAATGTGGCAAGAAATAAAGCATACTCCTTCACAGATGGCTTCTCGGGATATCATCAGGTACGAACAGTAGAAGAAGATAAAAGAAAAGCCACTTTCATAACAAAATGGGGATCATATGCCTATCACATCATGCCTTTTGGGTTAAAGAATGCACCAACTGTATTTTCAAGGATAGTAATAGCAGCCTTCAGGGAAAATATTCATATGTTTCTAGATGTATATATGGATGATTGGACGATGTATAGTTTACTAAAACACCATGAAAGTCTGTTAAGGATAATGTTTGACAGGTGCAGACAACTTCAAATTTCTTTGAATCTCAAAAAGTGAATTTTTGTAGTACCATTTGGAACACTACTAGGACATGTTTTTTGTAAGAAAGGCGTATGTGTGGACCCCGCAAAGGTGGCGGTAATTGTGAATATGGATGCCCTAGAAAATGTTAAGAAGTTGAGATCTCTACTTGGACACACATGATACTATAGGAGGTTTATATGCAACTATGCTAAGATCACAACATGACTAGAAAAGCTGTTGCGGAAAATAGAACAACTCATATGGAATGATGAATGCACTAAAGTATTAGACACATTGAAGGAGAAACTAGCAAGTACACCTATTTTGGACCATCCAAATTGGGATAAAAAGTTCCATGTACACATTTACGCTTCAAGTATTGCTTTGGGAGCAGTTCTAGCTCAACCAGGAGAAAACTCCATAGACCACCTAGTGTATTTTGTAAGCAGAAAGTTATCCACGGTAGAAAGGAATTACACAACAACAGAGAGGGAAGCTCTTGCGATGGTATACTCTTTACAAAAATTATGCCACTATTTATTGAGAGGGACTTTCAAATTCTTCACAGATCACTTGAGACTAAATTATTTAGTAAAAACACCTGTCCTGGAGAGAAAAATATGCAGGTGGCTTCTAATATTCCAAGAATTCACTTTTGAAGTCATAGTAAAGCTGGGAAGGCTAAATGTTGGTCCCGAACATTTGTCAAGATTAGAAAACGGAGAAAATGGGGGACCACTTGATGATCAACTGCCATATGCTGATCTTTTCTAGGTAGAAGCCATTCTAGATTATCTAGAACAAATAACAACATACTTAGCTACAGGACAATTCCCAATGGAATACACAGCAGCTCAGAGAAGACACTTAGTAGTCAAGGCAGCTAAATACCAACTCATAGGCAAGAAGTTGTACAAAATGGGTCTGGATCAAATATTATGAAGGTGTGTAATAGATCACGAAAGAGAATACATCTTGTGGGAGTGTCACAATGGAGTTGTGGGAGGCCATGTCGGTGCAAAACCTACTGCAAGAAAAATACTTCAAGCAGGATTATGGTGGCCAACCATGCACAAACACACCAAGAAATATGTGAAAAAATTTGATGTCTGTCAAAGAACAAGACAACCATCACATCGTGATGAGCTACCCCTAAAACCTGTAAGGGCTATGCAAGCATTTGAAAAGTGGGCAGTCGACTTCATATGACCTATTGTGCCTATTGCACGACACTCACAAGCAAGATATATCTTCACCACAACTGACTACCTCACAATATGGGTAGTGTCGACACCGGTAAAGGACTGTACAATAGATAAAACATCCAGATTCATCTTTGAGAACATCATTAGCAGGTTCGGCTTTTGAAGGAGCCTAACGAGTGATCAAGGCACACATTTAATTAATGCTACAATCAAATCACTGCTGAAGAATTTCATGATAAAACACCACAAGAGTAACCCGTACCACCCACAAGCAAGCGGAAGTGTCGAATCCATCAAAAAAATCTTGGAGAAAGGGTTAACTAAGATATGCAATGCTAACTGCAACGAATGGCAAGAAATAATACCAACCACATTGTGGGAATACAGGATAACCAGAAAGAGATTACATAATAAAACTCCATTTCAATTGGTGTACGAGAAGGAAGAAGTGGTACCAATCGAGTTTTTCATACCAAGTCTCTTAATTTTCACAACAACACAAATGATGGAGGAAGAATCCATCTCTACATGCCTTCATGAATTGTAGGAACTAGAAGAAGATAAGTTTTTGGAAGATTTCCATCAATCAATAGAGAAAGAGAGACAGAAGGCATGTCATGACCGCCACATCAAGCGCAAAACATTTAAGATTGGCGGCAAAGTACTGCTCTATGATAGCAAATTCTAGAAATTCCTAGGAAAGATTAGGATGCACTAGATGGGCCCGTACTATGTCATAGAGATCAAGGACTCAGGAGCAATCAAGTTAGCGCAAATAAATGGAGAGATACTTCAAGGATGGGTTAACGACGCATGCTTGAAGCCCTATCATGAGTAAGCAACACAACCTTTTATTTCTAATAACTCTCGAACTCGAGAGGATTTAGTAGATTAGAGTCAATAACTCTCTCGCAACCGAGATGAGTCGTATAATATTTTATGTTTTGTTCCTAGAATAATCATTTCAACCCAATAGAGTACGAATATTTTATATCATAAGCCACATGTTGCGCAAACACAACCATCACCTTGTTGTGATATGGAGACCATATCGCAACAAATTGTGGTCGGGGAAGAGCTCCATAGTATTACAGTGCCCAAGCGTCTTAGCCATCATTCACTCATAATGAGTCATCATAGCGGTGTCAGTCCGTAGCATCACCCAAAATTTGAGAAGTAATTGTCATAATTAGTAACCCCCATACCGTAATAAATTTTCCACATTAAGATATAATTATTGGCCATCATGTCTACCTGACTCTCGAAGCCACCATTAGCATTTTCATAGTCCACCTCACCCAAGTAACTAATCACACAATTATAGCCACAGGGAGAGACAATAAAAAATAATAATTATGGCATTGCATCAACATCCTCCATGCCAAAAGTCCTACTTAATCTGCATGGAGGAGGGAAGCAACAAAGTGCCGAAGAATTATGAGTTACCAGAGCAAGAAACTGTTATAATGGTTAGCCCAACTTCAACAAAAAAAGCTCAGAATAATAGACCAGCAGCAATTCGGGTATACTGTAGGAGGATGAAAATGACAAAGGTGACTGCTTAAGTGGTCGAGCTAGAGCTCGATGAAAGAATCCAAAGGTTAGAGTCACTGGTCAAAAAATACGATAACTTCACCCTCATAGATACCGACTTCACTAATTCGTTTCAGTTCCCAATGCTAAAGAGGCAAGTTTATATCAAGAATCACGTGAAGGAAGGGGGAGGCGAAGTAGCGAGGGTGCATCCGGACTTTAAAGGCATCTAGAGATCAACAATTCGTCATCTCAAAAGCTTACCATTGTTTGGGACGATGGGAGTATAAATGCAGTGTACCAAATTCCTCATCAGAAAGATCCAGAATGGGTCAATGTGGCTTGGGAGGGAGATCCCAATTCACGAAGAAGATACATAGACTTACAGGCCTATCAGCAGCAAGAAGGGATGTGTCATCAACTTTCCAAAACACATCCAAAAGAGAAAAGAAGGTGGGGGACTGCGATTATTATAGGAAATACGAGACAAGGAGAGGAGGAAAGGGAGCTAAGATCAATCTTATCAACATCCTAATGGTGAAATTTGCATGCTATTTGATCGCAGGAAAGACTATGAGGCACTATACCAAGGGGAAATGTACCCTTGATACAATATCAGCTGCAGAGCATTGCATACAGGGGATGCAATTAAATTGGTGTGCGTTCTTGCTACAAGAGCTCTTAGAGGCACGTGAAGATAACTTTAAGCGGGCTATAGGATTCATATATGGATATTTAATTATGGCTCTTGCGATGTGGAAGTGGAGTCCACCAGGAAGGAGGAAACTCACGAAGATCACAAAATTCCAACCAATGGCCTTGAGGTTTACTTCATGGAATGTATCTGGTGACCCGAGTTGCAAGGGAATAAATGAAGAATCCTTCACAGAGTGGTATTGGCAGATGGTAGATGTGCTTAAAAGTTTGCAGAGGGTCCCCATAAGGGAAAATACTTCCCTCAAGTATGGTTTAAAGTGTCTCACAACTGAACCTGGATTCGGCCAGATTGTGTTGATGGAGATACCTTTCACAAAAAGCCACTAAAGTTTTAGATGACGGAGGAGGAATTTCATGCAGAGGTCTCTTCATGGCTAAGAACATCGATGGAAATTAGAAATGAGAACTTGGTTTATTCATTTGATGCTATGCTTCTCGATCCACTTCCAGGAGAGACACCAACTGAGACAACTCAAAGGGTTTCGCAATCGCAAATGCAACCACTTCTAGACCAGCTAGACACCCGAGTGGAGGTTTTTAACAAGGTAATGGGAAATCTCAGAGAAAAAGCTACTGTATTTCCATCAATTTTTGAGTTTCAAATGTTTAATTTTACATCTCCATCAACAACAACCCCTGTCCTCACCACATTACCATCCACTTCATTCCACTCTCACCCACAGCCAACTATCACCCCGTTTTGTAAGAAAAAGCAAAAAAACCCCATCCCAGCACCAAAGGGGAAAAGAGCCCTGGTCATGAAGTTTGATCAAGTGGTCGACCTCACAAGAGAGGATCAAGCACAACCAGTAGTAACTGGAATTCGAATTCAAGAAGAACCATAGGTAGGCACTCAAACCACCTCTGTATTACCAGAATTTAATTCATATTCAATTCTCAATGTACAAGTTTCATCACCGCCCAACACACATAATTCATCGCCGCATACATCATTTACATCCAAAGACCACTCAACCCATACTCCATCCACTTCCGCGACCATCTCTGACCCAATACCAGCATGTACATTAATGGCCATTGACGCTGAGGTAGAAGTTAACTCAGCTACAACTAGAGTAACCGAGGTTAACCCATCCATAGTAGGGCAAATTACATTTTATGATACATCGCCTACTAAAACCTCATTGAACCCATTCAACCAATCCACATTATTACTACAACCATTCATACCCAAACCACCATCCACTAGTCATCACATTCCATAATCTCAAATAGCCCTGCAAATTCAACCCACATCTCCCCAGGGACACTTAGAATTATCGATTTCCTGTGGGCAACCACTCAGGGAGTGGAATCCAAGCCCAGAAACGACGAGTAGTAGTGACATGTAGAATTGGGGACCCAGACAACTCTTCAGTTTCATACAAATAACAACATGACAGGCAGAGAATCTACACAATGACCTCCTACAGAGATATGAACAACAATAACAACAACAATTTATTTCACTTACTGATTAGTGCAATCAACTCCAACACAAGAGGGATGGCCTTCAACAACATCTTGACTAGGTCACAAAGAAATTCAAAGACCTATGGCCAAAGATCACTAGTATAGACAACAACGCACCAGAAGGCATTTAATCATGCTCGGTGGTTGAGAAATCACTTCGTGTGAAGATGGCATGTGCCATCCCAGGCCAAGCAAATCTAGAACTAAAAGAAGCACTCACAACGAAACCAGCGCTACCGGATCCTTCTACGGTGTATGCAGAAAAGGTAGCACATAGGCAGAAATAGATGCAGGATATGAAGGAGACGTTGGGAACAACGATCATACAGGCATACAACCTACTGCAACAACTCCATGAGTGCTCCAACTCACTTACAATGAAAGCTCAGCCTGTCTCTGAGAGACTACAAAAGATTGTTCTCGAGATAAAGGGAACAACTAACCCGGTCATCCGCACTCAACTCTATGACCAAGTCAATGCACTTGAGACACAAATTCAGACAATCGAAGAGAGCTCGACAACAACCAAAAAACTCCTCATGGACCTACGATACCCAGTGAAATAGAAGGAATAGATAATCCAACAACTAGCGTTTGAGGCCAAACCCAAGCTCAAAGAAATGTTCAATAACCTACCACAAGTGATCAACGCAACTCATGTTAACAAAGTGGTCACCGAGACAGAGCTCGTAATAAAATCCTGACCACAGGAAATCACTTAGTTCACACAGCTCAGGACAGAGGCAATAAACAAGGTTCTAGATTTGGGGACTTTGTTAAAGGAGGGCCAATCAGAACAGGAGAAGACATAAATGGAGACAACGAAGGGAAATTTGCTAGCACCAGAAGCCGATGGACAACCAGGGACCATTACAGAAGGAAAATATTGACTCAGGATGAGTCAATAGCATGTGGTTGGGGCCTATTGGGGACTCTGTTTTGGACAATAAAATTTTGAGTTGCGGAAGGATAGGAGTGAAAGGATAGGAGTGAAAGGAACCAGTGGCGGATCGCAATAAAGATATGCAAGGAGCCATTGGGGTTGCGGAAAACCTCAAGATAGATTGTGGAGCATAGGCAGGTGACATCACAGATGGCTGGAACGGGAGACAACGAACAGGCAACAACACTCCCAGAAACAGAATTGATGGTAGAAAATAGATGGAAGGCAGTGGAGCACAAGGGAAAAACTGAGCGGAAAAGGGGCAAAGACTGACAATGTCAATTGGGAGGAGTAGATAAGCAAGGAAGGAATGACTCCGAGGAGAGAGAGAGGTGGAGAGAGGGTCAGAGTCTAGGAAGAGATCTGTGGAGCCTGTATGTACTGGATAGAGATGTATTGAACTCTACGGAGTATGTTTTGTAATGTTTTGAGCTAATTTAGTAGAACCAGACCGTTGTGTTGTGTGCTATGGAATAGTTGATAGTTGTTGATTATTGTATGTTTGGTTATTTTAAAATTTAAATTTGATGCTCAAATTGTGTGTGGATGAACGGTAACTTGTATCTTAGTTGATATATGCTAAATGTGCTATGCATGAAGTGATGGATGACTTGCTGTTAGTAATATATCTTCGGTGTTAATGGTCTAGTTTCTAATCGCAGTAAGGTCACAACACACCTCGGTTGAGACTCCTTGCTCTCCCGATCCAAAATGGATTCATTTTTTCCTCCAGATGAAAGTCTTTAAATGCAGATGGAAATAGGATAAAGTTAAATTGCTCGTCGACAGGATTCCAATGGTGTGAATGGCGTGTAAAATCGAGTTCATATGAAGAAGTTGTGGCGAGTCAAAGTTTATGAAAAATTAGGGCAAAATGACAAAATTCAAAGTCAATGGTCAAATTCAATGGTCAAGTCAACAGTCAAGATGATGTCAGCAGGACATGTGTCATATCAGGAATACATCACATGTCCAAGGTGATTTCAGAAGGATCAGTGACGTGTCTAAGTTTGATTGGTTGGAATGGGCCAATCCGGAGCTGACACATGGCAGCTCAGACTTTGCCCAATATGGCCTCATTTCCAAAATTTTGGGGATCAGGGAGAATCGAACCCGTGACCTCCCGAAATTCCAAATTTCTTGCCAGATTTCGCTCACTAGATGAGCTAGGTGTCACTTAACGTTGAATGTAAATACATTGTGTCACTTAACTTGTCGGGAAAAGGACCAGACAGTCGGGGTCAACCCCACGACCGCCGAAACTTTATGTTAAGGTTTAAATGCTGCATATAAATATCATATATATGATTCCATATATATTTTTAAACCACCGAAGTAATGACGGAAAGGTCGGGCAGGATTTTCGACCCACCGACCTTCCCAAAACATATTTAAAACAACGATTTAAACACATAGTAGAGGACCAATTCGCTTACAGTGGAGCTTGTAAACCAAGCCACCGATTTTCAATTGAATTCAGCGTAGAGCTGAGCTAGCCCAAACTAGTGACTGCACAGTTCAAGGTGGTTTTTTGCAGGAAATGTGGTTTTTCTGAAGGGTAGAGGTGGTTTTGGATTTCTCCAGGGGGTCCAGAGGTCACAGTGGCAGAATATAGGTAGGTTTATACTCGTTTTACTTGAAATTTCGAGCCTGTCACAATGGTGAGGTCCATTTCTCATTTGAGCTTTTATTTTTGAGCTCATACCTGTAAAATAATTTTGAAGACAAAATAAAGCGGTTAGCACTAGAAGCTAAGGACCCGGAGACATAGCAAGGAAGTATGGTGAAATCCGATATTAAATTCTTGCTGTGTTGATGTGTTTGAATGTGTTTTCATTTGCTTATGTTGTTTATGTTATTCACAATATTATCGATCTATTGCACTAAGTAACATAAGATGCTCACATAGACGTCAATAATACCTTTTTCATAAAAACAGATCAAGTGGTATCAGAGCTTAAGGTTGATTTTTAAAGGTTTGACATTGTCATGTGAAGATTGAATGCTTACTAGGTCAAAGTCCAAACGAGGAGAAGGAGAAATTGTTGAAGCAAATCTAAATATTGGAAGGGTATTTTCACAAAAGAAGATGACAGAAGAAAACATATTGGGATCATAATCTCAATTCTTGGACAGTTTCATGACAATACGTGCGATGGTAGAAGAGATGTATAAAGAGTTTAAAAAGGGAAAAGTGTTGGCAATATGATGCAATATGATTGTTGACCATATGATGCAATATGTTGTCCTTGATGGCAACCTTCTTGATGAAGTTTTCCTTGATGGAAACCTAGTTGATGAGTTGCCTTTTGATAAGAAACCTATGTGTTAAAGAGGTAAAAATATGTTTCTACAGGTTAGTTTAGATGTGACAAAGAAAGGAATTCCAGTAAATGCCAGAAAAGTGAAACATGAAATATTTCTCAATGTATACGTAGGTTTGATGAAGGCAACCCACGTATGGAGGCAATGTATACACTACTTTTATGAAGGCAACCCGTGTATACATGCAGAATTAGTATATACGCAGTTTTCATGATGAGAATTCACGTATGCACGCGAGTATGAAGAAGCAAAGTCACGTATGCCTTTTGCGCTATAAAATTATGATACCAAGGGGAATTACCATGGTATTAGCCCACAATATTGAGCATTGTATTGTCTATTTGATTCCGTCCCATAATACCATTAGAAGTTGTGTGGTTTTGGCTCATGGTATTGATAAAGGCTAAAAATATATAAGGATAAGAAGATCATAGTGCAAGAGTGTGCATGTGTAAGGGTTGTTACTAAATACTTCTCTTTGAAGTATATCTGCATGGGATGAACTTTGTTTTATTGATAGATCTGAATATATGATGCAGCCTTGGATACAATGATGGTTCAGGATCTCTAGACCTGAAATGATTATGTTCTTGCATAAGAGATGATTAGATTTGTGATCTGGTGCAAGATAGCTGAAGTGAAGTGAAGAAATCTGGGTAAGTTCTATAGATCTGGTACATTCTAAAAAATTAATATTTTCAGATCTATATGCTAGTTTGTCTTGGTAAAAGAGTGTATATACGCGAATTTGTCTAAGAAAAAGTGTGTATGGAAGTTAGGGTTTTCTGAAGCTTATTACAAAGATTATTTGTTTATTCTTGCTGTATTTCTGCTGTCTGTTAATGAAGTCTTCATGTAGATCTGGGTTGCCTGAATACTGTACATACTGCTAAGTTGAATATGAAAAAATATGGTCAATGAGTAAGTAAACATGGTTAATGATGATTTACTGTTTAAAGGTTCTACATTTCTGAAAAGATATCTGACTGAAAGCCTAAGATATGGATCTGAGAGTAATCACATTTTGAAAAACAGTATTCACAGATCTATACGCAGGTTGGTGTGAAGGAAAACGCATATATACGTGAGTTCAGTGAAGCAAAATAGCGTATGCATTTTAAGATGATGAATGTTTAGGGTTAAGTTTGATTTTTCATACTGATTTTGAAGTCTGGGTTATTTCTAAGTTCTGGTTACAGTGATCTCACTGTTCTTATTGAAGTATTGGGTGAAGGTTATTATTATTCTTCGCATGAAGAGTTGTGTTGAAGCTGTTTGATCTAGTGTGAAAATTGATGAAATGTGGTCTGCAATGTTTTTGAGGGTTGAAGCCTTCAGTGTGGAAGTAGAAGCTTCTTGCCAGTAGAAGCTGGTGTTCTCATCAGGGGGTTGAAGCTCCCTTCCAGTAGTGACTGGTAAATGAGATTAGGGTGTTGTATCTCCCTTCTAGTAGCAGCTGCAGAACGAGAGAAGGTAGTAGCTTTCTACAGTTAGATGCTTGCGTATTGATATGAGTCTGCATCAGTACAATATTGTCAGCATTTTTCCATATAATAAATATTGAAGACAAAGACGACAACAACGGTGGTTTTCTCCCGAATTGGGTTTCCACCTTAAATCTTGGTGTTCATGTGTGATGCTCTTGTGATGATTTATTTTGCTATTACTGCACATATGTACTGCTTAACTAACAGATGCATAAACCGACAAGCTGAGTTAAAGATTATTTTTGAAAATTTTCTAACAATAAAATAATATCAGTATACACCAGTTTCTTTTGGTATATGTGCGTGTATACGCGAGTATGGTTCATTAAAGTCTCGTATGGAATTCAGTAAAGAAAAGTATATTTTATCAATAAAATCTAAATATTGATTCACTGCCCCCCCTCTTAGTATTTTTTCCAACAATAAGTTTCAGAGCAGGTCCTTCTGAGGAAGCTTAAACGGTAGAAGGAAGATCAACTAAGATGAGCAATCAAGATGGGACAACATCTATCAGGCCTCCTCTCTTCAACGGAAACAATTTAATATTCTGGAAGACAAGGACAAGATCCTATCTTCAGTATCTTGGAGTAGATGTATGGGCTATAGTTGAAGGAGGTTATCAATATCCAACATCAGTTCCAACAGATGTAGCAGTAAGAAAGAACTATGAAACCAATGCAAAGACAATTAATGCATTATTTGGAAGTCTGACTAAATCAGAATTTTTCAAAGTCATGCAGTTGAATACATCAAAGGAGATATGGGACAGAATCATTCTAAGCTATGAACGTGATACCAAGGTAAAAAGTGCTATACTCCAAACTCTCAGAATTCAATATGAAAATCTCAGGATGCATAATGAGGAAAGAATTGCTAGTTTTTTTTTACATCTAGATGATATTGTAACTCGTATGAGAAATATGGGTGAAACCATAACTGACACTACTCTGGTTGAAAAAGTTTTAAGATCTCTAACTCCCAAATTCGAGTCAAAAGTGTCTGCTATTGAATAGAAGCAGGATCTACAAACTCTTACTATTGTTCAATTTCATGGAATTCTGACTGCCTATGAAATGAGAAAAGGAGGTCCATCTGAAGTCAAAGAAGTTGTCTTTAGAGCTGCTGCAAAAGGAAAATAGGTAGAAGATCAAGAAGGATCAGGGTATGTTTCAGAAGAAGACGAGATAAATTTTGTAAGGAAGCTACAACTTGGCACATGAAGGTTCAGAGGTAAGCTTCCTTTTAAATTTTTTTCTTGTGGAAGAGTTGGTCATTATGCTTCTAAGTGTCCTCATAAAGAAAAACATGAAAAATGAAAGGAAGTGGCAAAAGGAAATAAGAATAAGTTTATCAATAGAAAAAAGTTATTACACTCATGAAGATAGTGATGGGCTATCAAATAGTGAAGAAGAAGAATCTGATCAAGATGTTAGACTACTCATGGCTTTCGAAAAAGACTCTAGTGAGGCTAAATATACATTTATGGGTGCACTAGAAGAAAATGATTTTCTTGAAGAAATAAATCAGCTCAAAATATGTTTGGAAGAAAACAAAATTTCCATAGATACTATAAAGAATCAGCTTATAGAAAAGGAGAAGCATAATGAGAAATTAGAATGTGAAATAGTAAGTCTAATAAAGGAAATTGAGAAAGAGAAAACTTTAAATCTTATATTTGCTAAAGGAAATGAAACCTTAGATGAAATTATCAAGGTTCAACGCTCTCCTCTTGTAAAGACAGGTCTTGGATTGTAATATTCCTTTTTCAAAAATATCACAAGTCTATGCCAGAGATGGACTGCGGGGGAATTGATCGGATATGTCACCTTCTAAAGAAGGGTGAGATCCAGAGGCTTTCTGGCCCTTTGTAGACTCTGTCTACAGATATGTGAAATTTCCTAGTAGGAATGACTAGCATCCCAAGCCTGGAAAATGCATTTCCCAGAAATGAAGGCAGCAGGATTTGATCCCTGGTCTGGGATCCTTTGAATATATCTGTCTGGAGCTAAAATCCTGAAGTGGACTCAAAAAAAATCCTTCTATGAGCTTGAGACAAGCCTCCTTCACCTGTTATCTTCAGAAAAGGGCTCAATGAAGAGGGCTGCAACAGCACTTTGCTCAATAAAGGAAATGACAACGTTATTTCTAAAGAGCTATATCACATGAAGATGAAATCAATCTGTAAATATATGTGCAGCATAAAATTTAGACAAAATATTGAGGAATCTCTTACTTAAAACAAGCCAAATAATCTCAAGGAGACAATGTAGATAAGAATGATGAAAACACTGCTCACATATATTATTTCTACTAAGACTGCACAGTCTATGGGAGGTACTGCAGTAGTAAATATATGAACATGAAAGATACAAAAATGTAAGCTCAAATAAATATGGGGTAGAAAGGCTTCAACCCCTGGAAATACAATATAGCAATCCCTTAAGGGGATTGGATGAAAACTAGACAAAATGGAAAATTTACCAAAATTCCGAAGTTGCTGGGCAGCTGCAACAACTCAATAGAACTGGATATGGAAGGAGCTTGCTGAATATGATGCCTTTGTTGAAATAACTCCTTTATTAAATCTTCCAAATGAAAGGCTGATCCTTTCATTGAAGACCCCACCACCCACTAAAATACTGCAACCCTCACTGCAAATGCTCTCTATGAACTGCGCAGTCAAGGAAGAGGGATGCTCTTCTGCTGATGGAAATGATTGGCCTGATGCCAAAGATAATGGATTGAAGATCAAGAACTCCCTCACTGATCTCCCAAAGGAATGGATACTCCCTCCTCTGAAATACAATGTTGGAAGTATTGTTGAGGAACCCTCCCCTACAACACCCAGCAACACAACTCAACCACCAATGGAGACTACGCTGGAGCTGAATGAAATGATTTGGCCTCAAGCTAGAATATGGGGAATATGAAGAAAAAGCTCTCCCAAGAGCTACTCTATGGAAGAGATGGGATTCCCGCCCGGGAACACCTAGTGCTAGCAACACTGCATCTCAGCTAAATAGCTAGAGAATGCTCTTGTCCAAGAAGACAAGCAAAATCATAATCAAAAGCACGAATGAGAATGGCTTCTTAATTCTCCTTTTAAACAAATATGATTTGTCATGGGACCCACACCTTAGGGTTTCCTCTCTAGAATGATCTCCTCCTCATGAAAACTACACTGGCCCACCAAGTGAAGCTTATCTTCTCTGTCTGCGTAGTCAACTTGGCCTCTTCTAGAATTATCCACCTGCAATTTGTCTCTTTTCACACATGGGGTGTGAAATCTAGTTCTTTATTGACCCCTTTTCACATTACAAGGGTTCCTTATTCAGATTTTTATTATCAATGGGTTTTCCTACCCATTTATTCTTCTCCTAAAGCAAAAACAAAAGTTTTTAATGTTCCACAAAATTTTGGACCATTACAGTCCTCCCCTCCCAAATGTTGCTTGCCCTCAAGCAACTTGTAAGGATAGAACTGTAGGATGTCCTCCTCCTCCAACTGTATCATCCACTTATGATGAACTCCTCATTAAGGATGAGATGTTGTATTGACAAAGAGTCTCCATACTGCTCCTCTCAAGTAATGTAAACTAGCCAAGGTGGCCATCATCATGAACATGGAGTGTACTCAGGAAGGCAATAAGGTGTTGTCTAGAGGTCTCCTTGAGGAATGGTGTTAAAATTAATTGGGAAGAACATTCCCCTCATGTGAATCCTCCATCCCCGAGCAATCATCCATAAGAATCTAGTCACCTCCAGATAAGGCAACTACTGGACATCTTCTTCCACCTTGAGCTCCAACAAAGAAGGTGGGCTAAAAATCTAAAAGTGGTAGGCATCATAGCATTCCCCATGTTTTTCACCTCTCCACTCATGAAAAGTGTAGAGTGAAGGTTGCTCTTGGGCTGCAGAAATGTTGCCCTCAAATGGAAAGATGAAGTTTGGATCTCCAAAGATCTTCCCTCCTCCATTGTGAATCAATCTGGCCCAATGTCTCTCCTTTGTGATGGGAAGGAGATCAACACCATCATATGAATCCCCATCACTCTCATGGCTCACCTCAAGAAGAAATGAGTGTTGAACTATGGTGGCCACATCATCTCTCATGCTCCCCTTAGAGCATGCCCTGCAAAAAGTATGGGGATCTTCTCCCCCAAAGGACACATTCAACCAATGTGCCTCTCTCCCAAACATGCTCCTGATAGTAATGTGATCAATAAAATAATAAGGAACTATAATGAAAGTTACGCTGGCTACCATATGTAGTGAGTGAGTGGGGCAATGATCCCTCATATGCAACCAGCGTAGCTCGAGCATAAACTGCAATACAAAATGACAAAAGATGTGGTTCCTCAACCACCGGTTTGCTGCTACATTCTCCTCATGCATTTGGAGAAAATGAGTGATGTATGATGCATGGTGAGGATGTCCTCCAAAATACAAATCTCCCCCAAGTCCATCAAGGGGATGACTATCAACTATGCTCTTGGCCCCGAGTAGACCAAAGAGCCTTTCACAAAGAATTCTCCTCCTTGGAGCATCATCCTACATATACATGGCTAAGGAATCAACATGTAAATCATATAAATGAACAATATCCTTACCATGTTTTCTGCTCATGCAAAGGGAGCAACTCATAGATGAATCTCTTCTCTTTCTCTTAAGGAAAATAAGTGACAGTGCCCACTCCTCCAAAGAGCGGTGTGCATATACTGCTCCCATGCCATCTGTACAAGTGGGAAGACTATTGTCCTTCCCTTGCTTCCCTTGCCACAGCGCAGGTGCTGAAAGGAGAGTGGGTAAGAATGATAGTGAGGGGATGCTACCCTCTGCTTTGGTTTTACCCAAAACCCCCAGCGCTGCAACAAGTTGTCCCAAGGCCTCCACACTGCTGAGATCAATGATTGATGCCTCACTGTTTGAAGCATCTCTCCTCCTCATATTAACCAGTGGCCTCCTTGGTGTGATGTCTCCACTTAATGAGACATTATCATTTGAAGATGATTGTATACATGGATGAAAAAGCTTGTCCATGCTTCCACTGCGTAGCTCAATCACCTTCCTAGGTGCAATTACCTCCAAAAATGGATAGAGATGGGCCCTCCTCATCGCATGGTGCTGGGTCTCTCCTCTATCTTCTTCCTAAATCTTCATGGTTTTACACCTCATCTTCCATGGCACATGTGAATCATGAAGTGTGCCTTGATCTCCATGCATGAGATCCTGGGGACCTTCTTGCAAAGACACAAGAATCCCTCTATTTGGAGAAAAAGCTCCTTCTTCCTCTGCATGAGGTACTAGATGATCTCTAGATTTGGCAGGGCTGTTGCCCTCTGTTTCTGCAATAAAGTTGGGCAACATCCCAATAATTTGATCCACCTTTGAAAAAGAGATCTCTTTGTTTTGTTGCTCAAAGGTGTGGGATGAAATTTTAGCCTCCAACAAGGCTTGATGCAAGTTTTCAGCTCCTCCAAGGGTTTCTTGAGGTGGTTCTGCGTTTCTATGCAAGGTTTTTGTTTGAGCCCCTTGATTTAACACCATCAAATGAGTTTCAAGAATGTTCTGATCAAGTCTTTTCACCAATGACTTAGTGAAATTTACATAAGGTGAAGCTTTAACATTCCCAAAAGAAATGGACTCAAGTTCCCACCATGCATGAGCCTTACCTCTCAAATGCAGCGCTACAACGTTGATGATTTCCTCTTCAGAAATGTGGTGCTGCTGTTGGAAGGTGTTTGGCTCCTCCACCCAATCTTTGGATGAACATGAAGGTGATCTTTCAAAAGTAGATAGATGAAATCTATCTTGTTGCTCTTTCCCCTTCACCTTGCTCTTGCAAAACTCAGAAAAAGTGGGCTGATTTCTGAATCCATGAGTGTGTGACTTATACTCCTTCAAGAAATCACTAAGGGTTTCCTCCTTAGTCACCTTTCCTCCTTCTTTCATCTCCCTCACAGAAATGCTGGGCCTTTGACTGCGCTATTCATCATGGTGTGTGGCTGCATGCTTACCCTCACCATGTGCAAATATAGGGCTCCCTTCAGTTTCGAACCCTCTTTGAGATTCTCCATCAATCTCCCTCCTAACCTTTCTGAAATATTCATGTGTGCCCTACATAGATTTTGGAAGAAGACTTGTGAGTATTTTCTTCTCCTTTCTTCCAAGAGATGGAGTCTCTCTCCTGCTCAACTCCTTGTTTCCTTCTAGGTGAGAATAGGAAGTGAAGGGGTCTTCCTTTTCTGTTTGCTCTTCCTCCTTGGGGAGGTTCTTCTTCTTTTCAAAAATGGATGAGATCAATCTCATCCTCCTCATCTTCTGTTCTCTTTCTTGGGCTTTGAAGGCCACAGGCTGAGCCAAGAAAGATGCTCTGATACCACTGTAATATTCCTTTTTCAGAAATATCACAAGTCTGTGCCAGAGATGGAATGCGGGGGAATTGATTGGATATGTCACCTTCTAAATAAGGGTGAGATCCGGAGGCTTTCTAGCCCTTTGCAGACTCTGTCTACATATATGTGAAATTTCCTAGTAGGAATGACTAGCATCCCAAGCCTGGAAAACGCATTTCCCAGAAATGGAGGCAGCAGGACTTGATCCCTGATCTAGGATCCTTTGAATATATCTGTCTGGAGCTAAAATCCTAAAGTGGACTCAAAACAAATCCTTCTAGGAGCTTGAGACAAGCCTCCTTCACTTGTTATCTTCAGAAAAGGGCCCAATGAAGAGGGTTGCAACAACACTTTGCTCAATAAAGGAAATGACAACATTATTTCTAAAGAGCTATGTCATATGAAGATGAAATCAATCTGTAAATATATTTGCAGCAGAAAATGTAGACAAACTCTTGAGGAATCTCTTACTTAAAACAAGCCAAAAAATCTCAAGGAGACAATGTAGATAAGAATGATGAAAACACTACTCACATATCTTATTTCTACTAAGACTACGCAGTCTATGGGAGGTACTACAGTAGAAAATATATGAACATTAAAGATAAAACAATGTAAGCTCAAATAAATATGGGGGAGCAAGGCTTCAAACCCTGGAAATACAATACAGCAATCCCTTAAGGGGATTGGATGAAAACTAGATAAAATGACAAATTTACCAAAATGCCAGAGTTGCTGGGCAGTTGCAGCAACTCAATAGAACTGGAAATGGAAGGAGCTTGCTGAATATGATGCCTTTTATGAAATAAATCCTTTATTCAATCTTCCAAATGAAAGGATGATCCTTTCATTGAAGACCCCACCACCCACTAAAATACCGCAACCCTCACTGCAAATGCTCTTTATGAACTGTGCAGTCAAGGAAGAGGGATGCTCTTCTATTGATGGAAATGATTGGCCTAATGCCAAAGATAATGGATTGAAGATCAAGAACTCCCTCTCCGATCTCCCAAAGGAATGGAGACTCCCTCCTCTGAAATACAATGCCAGAAGTAGTGTTTAGGAACCCTCCCCTGAAACACCCAGCAACACAACTCAACCACCAATGGAGACTACGTTGGAGCTGAATGAAATGATTTGGCCTCAAGCTAGAATATGGGGAATATGAAGAAAAATCTCTCCCAAGAGCTACTCTATGGAAGATATGGGATTCCCGCCTGGGAACACCCAGTGCTAGCAGCACTGCATCTCAACTAAACAGCCAGAGAATGCTCTTATCTAAGAAGACAAGCAAAATGATAATAAAAAGCATGAATGAGAATGGCTGCTTCGTTCTCCTTTTAAAAATATGAAAGATGATTTGTCATGGGCCCCACACCTTAGGGTTTCCTCTCTAGAATGATCTCCTCCTCATGAAAACTGCGCTGGCCCACCAAGTGAAGCTTATCTTCTCTGTCTGCGTAGTCAACTTGGCCTCTTCTAGAATTATCCACCTGCAATTTGTCTCTTTTCACACATGGGGTGTGAAATCTAGTTCTTTATTGACCCCTTTTCACATTACAAGGGTTCCTTATTTAGATTTTTATTATCAATGGGTTTTCCTAACCATTTATTCTTCTCCTAAAGCAAAAACAAAAGTTTTAAATGTTCCACAAAATTTTGGAACATTACATGGATATCTTGGAGAATCCTCTCAGTCTTCAACACCAAGCTATCTAAATGCCACCAAAGCTAGTCTGCAACATTTTGACACTCAGCAAAATAACAAAGAGACTACACAAGTAAAGCATGACCACTTCAATACAAGGAAGAACAATAACAAAAATATCAATCAGCAGGTAAACCCAAATAGAAGGTTTCATGATCGCAAAAATTTCTTTAATGGATAATTTTTTTCATGTCATAATTTTGGTCATAAAGCTTCTCAATGTGTTGCATACAAAACTATTATGACCAGAGAAGCAAGAAGGCAAAGAAAGGAGACTGGAATAAAGAAGAATAATTATAACAACTTTTCTCCTCTTCAAAATGAAATTGAATGTTCTTATTGAAATAACTTTGGTCATGAAGAAAATGAATGTAGGAGTAAAATTCAGCCAAAAGAGCATATACCTTCAAATTCCAAGGTATGGAGAAAGAAGGACTTACAAGTTGAAAGTTGTGGCATAGCTTTATTTGCTGAAGGGGAAGAAAATCAATGGTACATTGATAGTGGATGTTCAAAACACACGACAGGTGATAAAAATAAACTCCTTTCATACAATGCTCTAGAAAAAGAAAAGAATGTTACCTTTGGAAATGATACTCCTGCTGTCATTAAAGGAAAAGGCTCTGTTTTTATAAAAGAAAAAGTAAAATCTAACAATGTTATGTATGTGGATGGATTAAAACGTAACCTGCTGAGTGTGATTCAAATGTGTGATCAAGGAAATGAAGTTGTCTTTAGTTCAAAAGAATGTGTGGTACGTGAACTTGACTCAGGAAAAACTGTGATAAAAGGAACTAGAACACCAAGCAATCTGTACGTATTGAAATGTTGCAAAGAACAATGTTACTTGGGTAAATATTTAGAAAATTGGTTATGGCACAGAAGGTTGGGGCATTTGAGTTTCTCTCAAATAAGCAAATCTAGCAGACTCAAAGATGTTTGTGATCTTCCCAACATCACTCTTCCCAAAAGAACCATATGCAAATCTTTCCAATTCGGTAAGAAATCAGAGTGAAATTCAATGCCAAAGAAGGATCAACAAGGAAGCCTCTTGAACTTATACATATTGATCTATGTGGTCCTGTAAGGAAAAAGTCACCTCATGGAGAACAATACTATATTCTATTTATTGATGACTTCTCTAGAATGTGTTGGATTGGGTTACTAAAACACAAAGATGAAGCATTTGAAAATTTTAAGATCTTCAAAGCTTTGGTTGAAAATGAATTAGATCTAAAAATCAAATGTCTTAGATCTGGCCGAGGAGGGGAATATATATCAGATGAATTCTTTGATTTCTGTGAACAACATGGCATAAAAGGACAGTTTTCTGTTGCTGGAACCCCACAACAAAATGGAGTGGAAAAAAGAATGAATAGAGCAATTCAATAGATGGCTCGTGCTATGCTTTATGAATATGGAACTCCCGATACCTTTTGGGGAGAAGCAGCACATACCGTATTAAATATTTTTAACAAGGCTCATGTTCGTGTGAACAATGATAAAACTCCTTATGAGCTCTGGTATGGTAATCTTCCCACTGTAAAGCATTTTAGAGTTTTTGGAAGAAAATGTTTTATCAAGAACAATGATGAAAATCTTGGTAAATTTGAACCTAGAGTAGATGAAGGTATATTTCTTGGCTACTCTTCAAGAAGTAAAGCATATAAGTGTTACAATAAAAGACTTCGGAAGATTGTTGAATGTATTAATGTTGTAATTGATGAGTCTCTCTCAACTCCTAAAAGGGAAATAACAACAACAAATGAAGTTGATGATGATGTATATTTTCCTTCATCAAATAGAAACAATATAGAAGGTGAACCCAATGAAGCACCAGAAGAAGATCTATCTGAAAAGGCTCCATCCAGGTATGTTCAAAAGAATCATCCAGAATCTCAAATTTTGGGAGAAAAAGGATCAGGTGTCCAAACAAGAAGAACTCTTGTAGGATCCCCTAGCTATCTAGCATTCTTATCAACTATCAAACCATAGAATGTAAATCAAGCTAGTAAATATGGATGTTGGATTCAAGCCATGAATGAAGAGCTTGATCATATTGAAAAGAATCATACTTGGGAATTGGTTCCAAGAACTAATGATAAAAATGTTATTGGAACAAAATGGATATTTAAAAATACGTTAAATGAAAATGGAGATGTTATTAGAAACAAATCTAGACTTGTTTGTAAAGGGTATGCTCAACAAGAAGGTATAGAATTTGAATAAACACTTGCTCCTGTAGCTAGACTTGAAGCCATAATAATGTTTCTTGCTTTCTCAAGCTTTCAACAATTCAAAGTTTATCAAATGGACGTTAAATCTGCTTTCCACAATGGTGATCTAGAAGAATAAGTTTATATCGAACAAACAGAAGAATTCATTCTGGGAAATGATGAAAAACTTGTTTACAAACTTAAAATGGCTTTATATGGTCTCAAAAAAGATCCAATGGCATGGTACTATCATCTTGAAAAATATCTTCATCAACAAGGTTTCTTAAAGGGATCTGCTGATAGTAACTTATACACAAAAATTGAGAATGATAAACTATTCATTGTAGTTGTATATGTTGATGACATCATTTTTGGAAGTAATGAAGAGTCCATGAGTCATAAATTTGCTTCTATCATGTAGCAAGAATTTGAAATGTCTTTACTTGGGGAACTAACATTCTTTCTTGGCTTACAAGTGCACCAAGCGATAGATGGCATATTTTTATCACAAGCAAATTCTGAAGAAGTATGGGATGGAAGACTGCAAACCTGTGAGTACACCAATGGTAACTGGGTGTAACCTCAGTTCTCATGATGATTCTCCCACAGTGAATCAACCAAAATATAGATCCATGATTGGAAGTCTGCTTTATCTAACTGGGACAAGACCAGACATTATGCATGCAGTTGGGATTGTTGGACGATTTCAAGCTAATCCAAAAGAGTCTCACCTTCAGGCTATAAAAAGAATATTCAAATATCTACAAGGGACTCAATACTTTGGTTTATGGTATCCAAAGAAGGCTAATATCACTCTTCATGCTTACACAGATGTGGATTGGGCTAGAAATGTTGATGATCGAAAAAGCACTAGTCGTGGTGCATTCTATATGGGGCCCCGATTAGTATCTTGGTTCAGCAAGAAACAAAGTTCTATTGCCTTATCTACAGTGGAAGTAGAATATGTGGCTGTCACATCATGTTGCATACAACTCCTTTGGATGATGCAGACTCTACAAGACATTCAAATCAAATGTTCACCTCCTATCTCCATTTTATGTGATAATACAAGTGCCATTAGTATCTCAAAGAATCTTGTTATGCATTCCAAGACCAAGAAAATTCCTATCAAGTATCACTTCTTACAAGAACAAGTGCTTGAACAAAAGGTTAAATTGGAGTATGTTCCCTCCAAAGAACAAGTTTCTAATATATTTACCAAACCTCTTCCCAGGGAAGCATTCGAATATCTCAGACAAAAGCTGGGAGTTGTCTTTGCCTCGCTGATCAAATCTACTTAATTTCATAAGTTTAAATTCGATATGCTGGTTTCATAAAGGTGAATCACGTATATACGCTAGTTTCTCTTAATAAAACCACGTATGGGTTTTGCTGACAACAATTCTCTAGGTCAGCGTTCAGAACAATTGTGGTGTTGTTGGGTAATCTCCGTAGTTGTTCCAGTATTCATATTTCTGTATCATTCTCTAATATTTATCTACTTGATGAAGATGCTTTGATGAATTGGTTGTTGAAAGTGTTCAAGATGCACAAGCTTAAGGGGAGCACCTGCCTTGTGGAAAAGGATGCATTGTTGGCATTCTGATTGGTTGCTGTGTTATGATCTCATGTTTGAGATTCTTTGGTTTTGGTTATAAAGAGTCATATTTGTAATTTTATGAAAAGGTCATGTTGAGACCTATGACGTAAAATTGTTATTTTCATTCATATAAGGAATTTTTCAAATGTGTAAACCCACTTGGTTGGGAATTTGAGTCAAATATGTAATTCCACTTGGTTGGATAATTGATGTAAGTATGAGTCCTTGGCGTTAAGAAAGGTCATACTCAGTTGAGTTATAGAGTTATGCTTTTCTTTGTTCTCCAGCCAAGTGAAAATTCTGAAGTTTCAGCATGAATTCAGGGGGAGCATGGTCAATAATATGCACATTAGATCTGCAGAGCTCTTCTTTATACAAAGAAAGAGAAACATTGTTTCAGTATGGATCCGCCCTTTGCCCTTGATGTCAAAGGGGGAGAGTATTTTGGTGTTTGAATAATGGTTATGATTAATGTATTTATCTGTTGTGGTGATCAAACACCATCATGTTTGCCATCAAGTCCAAAGGGGAATATTGTTGGAAATATGATGCAATATGATTGTTGGCCATATGATGCAATATGTTGTCCTTTGTGGAAACCTACTTGATGAAGTTGTCCTTGATGGAAACCTACTTGATGAGTTGCCTTTTGATAAGAAACCTGTGTGTTAAAGAGGTAAAAATGATGTTTCTACAGGTCAGTTCAGATGTGGCAGAGAAAGGAATTCCAGTAAGTTCCAGAGAAATGAAACAAGAAATATTTCTCAATGTATACACAGGTTTGATGAAGGAAAACTGTGTATGGAGGCAATTCATATGCTACTTTTATGAAGGAAACCCATGTATACATCCAGAATTAGTATATACACATTGTTTATGAAGAGAAGTCACGTATGCACGCGGGTAGGAAGAAGCAAAGTCGCGTATGCCTTTTGCGCTCTAAAATTATGATACCAAGGGGCATTACCATGGTATTAGCCCATATTATTGAGCACTGTATTGTCTATTTGATTCCATCCAAGAATGCCATCGAAATTTGTGTGGTTTTGGCTCATGGTATTGATAAAGGCTAAGAATATATAAGGAGAAGAAGATCATAGTGCAAGAGTGTGCATGTGTAAGGGTTGTTACTAAATACTTCTCTCTGAAGTATATCTGCATGGGATGAACTCTGTTTTATATATAGATCTAAATCTATGATTCACCCTTGGATACAATGATGGTTTAGGATCTCTATACCTTAAATGATTATGTTCTTGCATAAGAGATGATTAGATCTATGATCTGGCGCAAGATAGCTAAAGTGAAGTGAAGAAATTTGGGTAAGTTCTATAGATATGGTACATTCTACAAAATTAATATTTTCAGATCTATACGCTAGTTCGTCCTAGTAAAAGTGTATATATACACGACTTTGTCTAAGAAAAAGCGCATATGGAAGTCAGGGTTTTCTGAAGCTTATTACAGAGATTATCTATTTATTCTTGATGTATTTATACTATCTGTCAATGAAGTCTTCATGTAGATCTGGGTTTCCTAAATACTGTACATGCTACTAAGTTGAATATGAAAAAATCTAATCAATGAGTGAGTGTTAAGCAGGTAAATCCTCTTTACGAACACAGACGATCCCTCTAGCCCTAGAGTGGGTCTAGAAATAAAGAGACATGCTAGATTGTTGCTTCCTAATTATTGAATGAACAAAGGACACGGTAGATCGACCTACCTGGAATCCAATGTTGTTACCGTTGCTGTAGTGGTGGTGGCCTCTTGCTCCTGCCTTGGAAAATCACAATCCTCCTGTAGTTATGCTTGGATACCTGCACATAGAACAACAAACAAGAACAACATGCGACATAATAATTTCACTCATAACTACTAGCCAGTCAAAGAGGGCTAAGCTTATTTCATTAAGCATCTAACATAATACAAAATGGGAACCAAACAATAGTCACATATATGTATTGATAGAAGAAAGAGTTACAACTAATGCTTTGATGTCCTAGTCTACAAAGGTGGGAGGGAGGCCTATCCTTTAGGAGGTTCTCATGGGAGGTGGAAACCATTAACTAAAGGAGGGAATCCGTTGTTATTCAGTCCAACCACTCCCAATTCTCATCCTTGAAGTTGTTGAAGTGGAATCTTCGCCTCTATTTTTAAAAAACATTTCATAAACAACTCGACGCAGGTGGAAAACTAGGATAGAGCGCCAGTTGGCATGGGGCTCAGTGTTAATATTCCTCTTCGGTGCGAGGGTATAACTAACTACCCGCGCCAAGGCAAAAACAAGGGTTTTTGAGTCTTTGCTCAGGGAATTGTCAACAGAAGGAACATTTCTCTCATGTAAAGGGATACAATGATGATTTTTGCAAGACATGGCACTGCTTATTGATCACGACAATGAACCTCCAATGGGCGAGATGGAGATTGCAGGGACAGTGAAAAAATGTTGTGTAACAGATGCCCCCCTAAAGCATGAGGTACGAGGGAGAGGGAGGGGAAAAATGATTTATGAGAACACGTTTGAACCAACCACCGTTGTCGGAAAAACTTGCAATTACGAATACAACTGGTATCTCTGATACATGAACATGTGGTATGGGCACAACCATCCATAATAGAGTACATCAAAATTGAGATCCGAGGTATGGATGCAACCATCCAGCAGTAAGGATCAACAAATAGACTCAGGTATGGTCGCAACCATCCAATCAAAAGAGTCATGCAATAATTCATAATAATCCACAAGAATTCGTAGCCTGGATTTTATTAGACAAAACCAGGGTCTTGCCTCCATCTCGACCCGAACAAGTACAAATTCAAGCATTTTAATATATGAGCTGAAGTTGAACATGCAAGAAAATCACCTGATTACCAGCCAATGATGAAAGCTGTTAACAGGCACAAGAGAAACCACCAATAATGACAATGGCTCTCAAGGTACAACCGGTACAATCCACGGAATGTGAACAGTGATCTAGTGTCGAACATCCACAGAATCACTCGATCGAAGCCCAATGATGTGAACCTTGCGTCGAATGCGAAAAACCTGCCATTAAGGCATGCAGCCTCCAAGGTACCAAAAGGGAGTCTCTAGATCAAATTCCTGGATAATGAGCTGAAGTCGATACGAAGTGGCCTGATCGAACGTGGGCCTTAATGTTTCCCACATCATTGACACAAGACAGAGGAACATGATAATAGTGAATTAGGACCAACAAAGAATCAGAGGGAGGTTGAAAACTACAGAGGCAAACTTTTCTTGAACATATTAGCAACATGATACTAGATTTGGCAGTATTTGACATCAAGGGATCTGAGGTCATGACGACATGGCAAAGAGTAGATGAGAGGTCAAAAGAGATTACCCAAACCCATGGAGGTAAAAGTGACGAAATGAGATGTCCCCAACCCGACACAAACACAGACAAGTGTCATGTTCAAGAGTGACATACTGCCAACATAACTAAAACTTGGTTCCATTTTCCCCCACCATTTTTGGCGAGTACCCTAATTATTTTTTAAAACAAGCTTGAAGGGGATAGCATATACTTGTGCTGTAAGTTTTTCCTTCGGAAAAATCCAACCTAGTACATTTTACGATCCCTAGGAAGGAGGAAATTGAATAACGTCATGGTGACGAAGTCCGATGTCATCAAGTTTTAACGATTCTGAAAAAGGGAGAACTCAACATCTTTTCATGTTTAGAGAGTTTGAAAAGAAGGCAGAAAAGAAAACTCCATCATGGCCCTTTTCGTGAATAGTCTCTCAGATCCGAAAAAGGTAGAAAACAATATCTAAAAGAACCTCTTAGTCACAATAGGCTAAGGTATGCCTTTTTCGTAAATAATCTATCCCAGCCTAAAAAATTGGTAAACGTATTTGTGTAGATATTGCTTCGCAGCCATTTAACGAGTTCGAAACGACAAGAGTCTTGGCAATCTTTTTAGTTTTGAGAGTCAAGAAAGAGTTGAAAGATGACTCCACCTGGAGGAACAAGTGGTATTAAGGGTAGCAACTTGTTCCGGTGATGGTGGAACTACTCAGATTAAGTAAAGATCAAGAGGCTGGCTAATAAGACCACTCATCACAACAGTTCCTCAGGAATGGGTAAAACAATCAAGTGAAGGCGTATGATTGGCCAAGTAGATGGTGACGATAGAATGAGAAAACCAAGGCTCATATGGCAAAACAGGCTGATAAAATGGCAATCACGAGAGGTAAAATAAGAATGGTTTAATTTTTACACAAGCTTGAAAACAAGAAACTCTGCTTGAGGTTGGTTTCATTTTTATACAAGCTTGAAACATAAACAAACTATGCTTGAAACTGGTTTCATTTTTACACAAGATTGAAATGGAAATAAACTATGCTTGAAAATTGGTTTCATTTTTACACAAGCTTGAAAAAAAGATAAACTATGCTTAAAAAACAGGGAAAAACAGGCATGCCCCTAGCATGGTGACTCAATTCAAGGTACATGCCCCCCAAGTTTCAGTCCATCTGAAAGGCAGATGGAGTGAAGGTCCAAATTACGAGATCAAGAGAAAGACTCGACTGAGATTTTACGAGATATAGTCAAAGACTCGAATTGAATAGGAACGTGTTTCATTGTTTTAACGAGGTTGACACATTAAAAGAACTATCCTTGTGAGCTTATTCATTTTTTAACGAGGTTGACATAGAAGAAAAAATATCTTCGGATGAGCTTGTTTCATTTTTTAAGGAGCTTGACATAAGAAAACAAACTATGCTTCGATGACCTCGTCATGTTGAATAAGAAGTCATGGCATCCAAGCGGTTCTCATATGATGGGAAAACAACATCTCGGAAATCAGGATCCAATGCCCCCAACACATGACGTACAACAGCACTATCACTGAATGCAGGCACGGGACAAGTAGCCACATAATTAACCTACGTCAGGGAAGATACAACTGGTGGATAAAGACCTGGAAGGGATGATGGTGGACCAAATGTCACGTCAGGATAAAAGAATGAAAGTTGATCAATGGTCACGATCTGACCTTCATGTGGAAAAAAAATCACACGAAAGAGGGAAGAGACAAGCGTTCCCATGACATAAGTATAGTCATGCCCCAAAAGTAAATTAAAATCCAAGGGGCCTGGCAAATTTTTACTCCCAAAGTAATAGGCAAATTTGGAAGGATCCCTAACGGTTGACTTGTTCCTCTGTTAAAAGCCAATAGATTCTGCGTAACAGGCACAAGCGGTGGAGAACCAAAATCTCTCTAAGTAGTGGAAGACAGAACAATAACATACATGTCTTCATCTATAATGGTGCTGGGTACGACCACATCAAAGGTCTGTACTGTGATCTCGAAAGGCACATAAGAAGGAAGGAGGTATCCTGAAAATCAACTCCAATTGAAGGAAGCGACCAAAATACTTGGAGGGGGTACCATAGAAATGAGATGGTCATCCCCTGGTGTTATTGGAGCAAGAGGAGCATCCTCTTGGGCCTCCATCATGGGAGAAGTAGGAGTAGCTTCTTGAGTCATAGGGACGAGATAATCTGTCTCCAAGTCTAAGGAATCTGAAGAAACAAGAAGAACGTGAGGGGGATAAGATCCACTCTCAACGGAAAATATCTGATGAACCACAGGCAGGGTTAGGTCGATCGATTCCATGACTAATGGTTGGTTGGGAATGGATTCATGAATTTGAATTTCCGAGGGAACGAGATCGACCAAGGATGATTCTTGACCACTCATTGAATCAACTAGCGGAGGACTCGAAGAAAGCTTCTGGTAACCAGCTGGAAGGCAAGGTGCAGAAATAGTAGGGTCTTCCAACAATTTTTTGGCTTTATCCATGTACGTACAAAGGTTAATGGGATGATTCCCTTCACACAACTTACAAGGATTCGTGATCTTACCTTGTTTCTTACGAGTATGTAATGTTCCCTTTTCGGGAATTTCTGCAATATGGTCCTCAAAGACGCTGTATAAGAGAGGCAGTGTAAAAATAAGTTGAAAGGGAGCTTGGATCCCCTTTTTAACTCATTAAACACTTCTCTTTCAAAAGTTGAGCCCAAATAAATGATTCTAGTTGGGTTATTCAGATCTCCCCAAACTAGATCTCGTAAATAATGCTCAATGAGAGAGCTTACAGCAATACATGAACACAATCATTAAAATATGCAAATATGAATGCAACATAAGATGAAATATATTACAGCCATCATGTACATTAATGTATCAGCAAAAATATACAGAATTATCATGAGGAATAAACCCCTCATGCAATGGGAATCAACCTCCAAAGATTAGCACATGAAATACAAGAGATGCAACAACTGCATAAAATGTCGGAAAGAAGTGTCAGCGCTATCTCTAGGAGTGTAGCTGCTGCTATAGAAGTGCATACATGAAATATGACTGAAATATACAAATAAATTCCCAAGAATAGAAGAACGGGCCCCAATACAAGATTTCTAGCCAATCTAGGAGAGATTGCTAGAAATGCCAGAAAATGTACAATGTGACAAATAAATTGTCATTGCAACTGAAAAAAAATGAGAATGAGGCTATGGAAGATCTGAAATACTCATTCCCTCCTTTGATAATGTTCTCAAGCAAAGGGCTCATCCCTTTCACTCAAAAACACTCCTCCTACTAAGCACAAATGGCTCTCGCAGCAACTGCCTTAGAAAATAATGTAGTTTCTACCCTAGACTACGCTGTGAGAGATGGTGAGTGTTTGGCCTGGTGCCAAAGATCTGAAATGAAGCTTGGGAGTCTCCTCTACTACTCCTCTGAAGAATATGCAAGACCTCCACTAGAGAACAGGCCAAAGAATGACTCTATGAGTTCCTCTGTTGCTGCACCCAGCAACACAACGTTTTCTACTGCAGAAATAACACTGTAGCTGAAGGGATAAGCTTGGCCAAATGTCGAAATGAGGAAATATAGCTCAAACCCTCTCCTTCCTTGAGGATGAGGTAGGGATTCCCGACCGGGAACACCCTTGGGTGAAGAACACTACAACCCTGCTAAACAACCCGGGGATGCAAGTCTTTGCAGACCCAACGAAAATAATAAGCTAATGCATAATGAAAATGGGCTTCCATCTCCTCTTTATAAAGAAAATGAACTCTTCTCACCATGGGTCCCATTTACACTTGCCTCTAGCTCATGCAAGTGGAGCCTCCACTAAAACTGCGCTGACCAAGTAGGTTCAATGTATCTAGACAGTTTTAGTTGACTTGGTCAAAATGACTAGATCAAGCATGATCCACTCCTGTTCACACCATGTGCTGTTCAATTCAGCTGCTTTATTATTCCTCCTTTCACATAAGGAGTGTTATTTCTCCATCAAAAGGGGTTAAGGTGTCTCCTTACCCATTTTATTAAACAAAATGAAAATATGCAAACTATAATGTTCCTTTTAGCTTGAGGCTAAAAATTGGGAACATTACATAGTCTTATCAGTACTAGTCAAAGACGTGCCACCAATATGACTTCCAAATGCCAAAGGCAATGACGGATGGTCGTTGGACCACGCTTCAAGTACCTTGGGAATGCCAGGGCAGTCTCAAAGAAGGTGGTCACCTTTGCACAACATGCAAGGGAATTTGACTTTTCGTGGAAGCTTGGATGGTTTGTCAAATGACAGTTTCATAGGCTCAATAGTCATAGAGTTAGCCTCTCTCTTATCTGACTTCTTCATTTTCGTCTTCTTCTGCTTCTTCTTAGCCACCTAGTTACTAGAATCTAGACTTTCACTAGGAAAAGTAGAAGAGGAGGATGAAGAAACAGACGAAGAAGGGGAGAGGCCCACTTGAGAATCAACATGATGTTGTTCAAGTGGAGGAGATGGTTGTACAGAGGGTGGAATACTCGAGACCACAGAGGTGGAGAATAACCACGTAGGAAAACCAACATTTAAGCTTGGAAGGCACAATGTTGACATATAAGGAGCACCAACATTCCCAAAGTAGGAAAAGGACCAGGATTCCCTTTGGAGGGGATTCCTTGGTTGGTAAAATCCGAAAAAGTTGCCATTGGAAACAACCTTTAAACAAAATACTAAGGAAGATAACTTTAACCAGGAATATTTCGTGGGCAGTTAATATTTTAAGACATTGAAAAAAAACTCTGTTGTTTCATATTTTAAGAGTCAAGAAATAGGCAAAAGGTGAATCTATCACTTTCAGGTTGAAACGAGCATGAAAGGACAAGCACTCGATGATATTTTCACTTTTTAGAGAGTCACGAAAAGATCAAAATGAATACTCAGGTAATCTAAGCAAGAGGGTGTACCAAGTTCCTGTGAACTGCCATATACACCTTGGTTATCAAATGAAAGAAAAATGACCAAGGACTTGACGTATGTGCAGGTAATCTCCCCGAATGTTGTGTTTGGTGTATCATGGTTACAAGGCGGTAGAATCGGCTTCCTATGAATAAAGGATTACAACCTATGAGGGTATCCCTTTATATACTCGACTATACAGGGAGCACAAGTCCGTACTAGTGTTCTCTAAGGCTAGATGGCGAACGCCAACTACTAGGTTTAACGATGTCGGAACATGTTACTAGCCTAGACCTCTAAAAATGTGTGTTTGGTTTCAATGCTTCCTTAGGTTGATTGAATAAATTTTAAAGGTTGATCTTGAATTATGTCTCAGTTTCAAGGCCCTACCACTGTCATCTCACAATCTCCTATATGTAGCTATATGCGAATGAACATCATTTCCAATTCAACGTATGCTAGTCACGAGAAGTATAGAAATATTTCAAAAACAAACAATGACAATACGAGAAGAAATACACCAATGCATCTACACAATCAAACGAAAAATGAAACTCTTTCCTAGATAATCAGATGCTAGTTATGCAAAATAGTATTTCACTTTCAATGCAAAGAAAGAATGCAAAATATGTTTTTTTAATTATTTTTCAAATGAAAGAAGCACATGATGCACTAATTACATGAAAAAATGAAAACAAACACTAGCTTGAGTATTGTGTAAGGATCAAAATTGAATGACTCAATGCAACGCAAAACAAACACAAGAAAGCACTCAAACTAATGCTGCAATTTTTCAAATCAAAAGAAAGTTTTCAAAACGACTCAAAACAAGCAATGTAATCTATGCTTGGAGAAATAAGGAAAATAATCAATCGAGAAACGATATGACTCTAAAACCAAAGCAATCACTCAAAAAATATCAAGAAAACTAAGTACAATCAATCCAAGAATGAGACTGACAACAATCAAACCGACTTGATTTTCAAACAGAAGGCTCAGTGCACTAAGACACCTAGAAACCATAAGGCCTCAATTTACACTAACAAAAAGATGGACCAACGACTGAGAAAAGAAAGTTGACAGCAGTAAAAATAGTCCCAAAGGCATAATTACACATAAAAAAAAACCCAGAAGCAAGCACAATTGACCAAAATACTCATTAAGGAGGTCAAACCAAATCCTACAGGAGTCGGTGTGACCGTAAGGCTGTAATTCACACCATACAGGGGTTGGTGCGACTGCAAAAAGAGAAACCTGCGCTAATTGGTGCGACTGTTTAGAGGAAAAGCATGCCAAGCCAGATAATTATGGGAAAAAGAGGAAAAACCAAAACCTAATGAGCAGAGGTCAATCTTGACACTCTAGAGCTAAACATAGGATGTACACTAAGCAAGCAAACCAAGAAAAGACAGATAACCAAATTAATAATTGAAACTGACCCAACAAGATGAAACGAAAAACTCACACCTTTCCCCAGTGGAGTCGCCAATTTGTTAAGCAGGTAAATCCTCTCTGCTGATAGAGACGATCCCTCTAGCCCTAGAGTGGGTCTAGAAACAAAGAGACATGCTAGAGTGTTGCTTCCTAATTATTGAATGAAAAAAGGACAAGGTAGATCGAACTACCTGTAATCCAATGTTGTCGCCGTTGCTGTAGTCGTGGTGGCCTCTCGCTCTCTCCTTGGAAAATTACAATCCTCCCGCGGTTATGCTCAGATACCTGCTCATAGAACAACAAACAAGAACAACGTGCGACATAATAATTTCACTCATAACTACTAGCCAGTCAAAGAGGGCTAAGCATATTGCATTAAGCATACAACATAAGACAAAATGGGAACCAAACAATAGTCACATATATTTATTGATAGAAGGAAGAGTTACAACCAATGCTTTAACGTCGCAATCTCCTCCAGCGGGGTTCATCCAAAGTGCATCTCGGATGCTCATTAGGGAATTTAGATGGGATGAAGGCATAGACTTAAGCTCTCTCAGAAGTCATGGAATCAAGCTTCCTCAACGTAATTCCTTGTTATTCTATCTTCTCCAGTAGTTCAACTATAATATGTTCAATTCTCCAAGTTCGACTAGCTTAGGCTAAGAGAGATAGCTTTTTTTTATAGAGGAAAAGGAGGAGGTTAGGATCCCTACAAAGGCAAAAACAAGGGTTTTTGAGTCTCTTCTCAGGGAATTGTCAATAGAAGAAATGTTTCTCTCATGTAAAGGGATACAATGATGGTTTTTGAAAGGCATGACACTGCTTATTGATCACGGAAATGACCTTCCAATGGGTGAGATGGGGATTGCAGGGACAGTGACAAAATGCTGTGTAACAGTGAGTAAACATGGTTAATGATGACTAACTGTTTATGGGTTTTGCATTTCTGAAAAGATATCTGACTGAAAGCCTCAGATCTGGATCTGAGACTGATCACATTTTGAAAAACAATATTCATAGATCTATACGCAGGTTGGTGTGAAGGAAAACACATATACACGCGAGTTCAGTGAAACAAAGTAGCTTATGCATTTTAAGATGATGAATGTTCAGGGTTAAGTTTGATTTTGCATACTGATTCTGAAGTCTGGGTTATTTCTTTTTTCTAGTTACAGTGATCTCACTGTTCTGATTGAAGTATTGGGTGAAGGTTATTATTATTTTTCGTATGAAGAGTTTTGTTGAAGCTGTTTGATCTAGTGTGAAAATTGATGAAACGTGGTCTATATTTTTTCTGAGGGTTGAAGCCTTCAGAGTGGAAGTAGAAGCTTCCTGCCAGTAGAAGTTGGTGTTCTGATCAGGGGGTTGAAGCTCCCTTCTAGTTGTGACTGGTAAACGAGATTAGGGGGTTGTAGCTCCCTTCCAGTAGCAGCTGGAGAATGAGAGAATGTAACAACCTTCTGTAGGTATATGCTTGCGTACTGACATGGGTCTGCATTAGTACAATATTGTAAGCAGTTTTCCATATAATAAATATTGAAGATAGATATGACAACAGCGGTAGCTTTCTCCCGAATTGGGTTTCCACCTTAGATCTTGGTGTTCATGTGTGATGCTCTTGTGATGATTTATTGTGCTGTTATTGCACATATGTATTGCTTAACTAACAGATGCATAAACTCACAAGTTGAGTTAAAGATTGTTTTTGAAAGTTTTCTAACAATAAAATCATATCAGTATACGCAAGGTTCTTTTGGTATATGCGTGTGTATACATGAGTTGGGTTCATTAAAGTCACGTATGGAATTCAGTAAAGAAAATTAAATTTTATCAATAAACTATAAATACTGATTCACCACCCCCCCGCCCCCCCCCCCCCCTCTCAATATTTTTCCCAACACAAAGGTGAAGGCACTTCATCACCTAAATCAGATAAAGAATTGGGGGAAAAGCCTCTTTCATTATTTCCACCATCTCCTCCATCATCACCATCATCATCATCATCGTCTTCTTCTCATAAATCTAGTTCTTCTAAAAAGAAGAAGAGGAATAAATCCTCTTTGATCAAATTAGATGTAAAATTGTATTTGCCAATTTATGATGGTGAGCTTAACGCTGAAAAGCTTGATAATTGGACTCACCAGAAACATTATTGAAATACATAGGTGGCTTACATAGTTATTTGAGGCATACCATACTGATGTTTAATCTGACTAGCTTAGATAATGTATCAGTTCAAGCAACTCATCTAGAAGCTAGGGGTAAAAATGTATCTCATGATGTTGGAAAATAACCGAAATCCACTAAAATCAAGAATAAAGAAAAGAAGAAACAAAAATGGAAGGAAAGGAAATCGAAAACTGTGAAGAAATAAAAGCCTACATGCACTCATTGTAAGAAAGAAGGAAATGATGAGGCACACTGCTGGGCACTGCATCCAGAATTGAAGCCTAAGAATTTTGGGAATAAAGAGCGAAAGAATGCTGCTACTATGCAAAAGGACTTCGGATTAGATTCATGAGATGAAACAACAAGTATAGCTACAGGTATAAAAGGTAAAAATTCTCAAGCATCTACAAGTACTTCTTCACATTCTTTTGATAATGAAAATGATGAGAGGAAAAGAAATGAGCTATTTCATATTAGAGTCGTTTCCAAGCATACTAAAATTGATACTTTGTTTGATAGTGGCTCTCAAGTTAATTTGATTGTTGAATCAATTGTAAAGAAATTGGGTATTGAAACAAAACCTCATAAAAAGCCATACCCATTGGGTTGGGTCTATGTTAAAACTAAACTACAGGTTATGAAACAATGCAAACTTCATTTTGCAATTGGATCAGAGTTTGTAGATGAGCTTGAATTAGATAGAGTCCCATTGGATATATGTGGAATTGTACTAGGGAGTCCATACTTGTATGATAGAGATGTTGTCTTCTATCGAAGGGAAAATAAGTATCAACTCACTAAAGATGGAATCGAATATGCATTAAGAGCTCATAAAATCAAAGATAACTACACTCTCATAAATTCAGGACAGATGAAAAGAATTATAAATTCAAGTAAACAATTTTTACTTATGATTGTAAAAGCAAAGGATCTTGATAAATCCGATGCTTTTCAAGGCTGTAATCCTAAACAGGAAGAAAATTTAGTTAAAGTTGTTTTTTATTATGATATTATATTTCAAGAGCCTAAAGGGATTCCTCCCAAGCAACAGATAGAACATGAGATTTATTTGCATCCAGATGCTCTTCTTGCTGACATTGGAATGTACAAGTTATTAGCTTTAGAGAATGCAAAAATAAAGAAGCAGGTACAAGAATTGATCGATCAAGGGTTTATTTGACCAAGCACTTCACCATGCGGATCACCTATTGTGTTGGTACATAATAAATATGGTTCATGGCGAATATGCATTGATTTCTGAGCATTAAATAAAATAACAATAAAGAATCGTTATCCTCTTCCTCACATTGACGATTTATTAGATCAGTTGAAAGATGCAGTTTACTTCACTAAGTTAGAATTGCGAAGCGGCTACCATCATATCAGAATTTTAGAACAAGATGTGTTATCAAAAAATTGGATCTGATAGGCTGCTTGATCAGGAAATTTCATGTAACTATTTCAAACCTAATCTTTTGACTGAGGCTTAGTCTCCTCGGCCTGAGAGGGCTCTCTCAAAAGTTAATGATATGGATAAAGGTATAGATGGCTAACTCTATTTAGGAAATAACTGATAAATGATAGATGTAGGTTGAGAATCACATTATCATGTATACATTGGGCTTATGGAGTCAAATCAACTCAGTAATTAAGTGAATCTACTTAACATGGAAGTTGAGGCATATCAGAGTTTTAGTCATAAGGTACACACACATGAAACTATAAAAACACAGTCAGTTCACTTATATAGGAAGTAAAAGCATCTAATAGATGAATTCTGAGTAATATAGATGAAAACCATTGCAATGAGATATATAAGAGATGAAAATAGAATAGGAAAACACTAAAACTCCTTCTGAATCTCAAGTTGGTCAAGTAGAAGATCTCTGTATTAGCTGAAAACTAGTCAATTCACAACAAGCACAGTTTTGCCAAAAATGT